>AYEL01033644.1:0-38481 GCA_000484575.1 Olivierus martensii
CTTGGCAGCTTTATCCCCCAAAAATCTATTACGATGAGGATCATAAATAATTCCTGCTGCACTGAAAAACTGCTCACTTGGAATGCTTGTTGCAGGTGACAAAAAATATATGTGAGCCATGTGACTAAGACCTCCAAATTTTTTACTATTAATCTCCCAATACTTAGGTAGTGCTGATGAAGGTGATGAATCTGAAAAGTAAATATCATACACTAATGCTAATTTGCTCACAGAATATGCCAAAGAAAAAAGATTATCAAGACACCAAGATCCATTAAAGTATTGGGAGATTAATAGTAAAAAATTTGGAGGTCTTAGTCACATGGCTCACATATATTTTTTGTCACCTGCAACAAGCATTCCAAGTGAGCAGTTTTTCAGTGCAGCAGGAATTATTTATGATCCTCATCGTAATAGATTTTTGGGGGATAAAGCTTAGTATATATTAGCATCACTACATATTTTGTTACATTATACTGAACCCATGTTATACAAGTATCATGTCATATGGGGGTAAATATTTTTATTGTTAATACAATTGTCATTATTCCTGCAAACCTCCAATATCACTCTGAACTCCAAGTGCCACTTACTCAAATGCCTATATCAGGGGTGTCCAAGCTTCATGTCACTAACAAGTAAGAGCTATATTGAAGAATCTCAAATAGTTGAGAGCCACAATCAGTTTCTTTCTGGGTCAATGAGAGCCACATCAGTTTTTTTTTGGTAATCTTAGCAGTGGTTTCAAAAAGTGTTTATTATATATTTTTCATGCATTTATTTTGTATAGATGCATACTACTTTTTATAATAAACAAACAAATTACAAATAGGTATGGAGCCACACTGAAGGTATCAAAGAGCCACATGTGGCTTGTGAGCCACAATTTGGCCACCTTGGGCCTATATTAAAACTTTTTGAACATTAATTCCAAAATACACAGGATTTTTGACATCAGGTGTGATAATTTACTTCACTTACATTTAAACATGTAAGTGACGTAAATTATCATACCTGATGTCAAAAATCCTGACTTTACCATCTCCTCTTGACAATTAAATCATGTCAAAAGTTAATCACATTTAATCCCAATTTTTAAATGATTTAACTACCAAGTGGAGTAGTTTTATCAGGATTTCTAATTCTCAGTATGATAATTTAACATATTCATAGTATTTTGGCAAATGATCATAGTTTTACCCCTTGAGTGCACCTGTAATCACATGCCAGTTAGTAATTAAAATTCTTATTAATATGCAAAAAATTAAAACATCTTGATATCTTAATTTTAAATAAAATCTTTTGAAATTTTCAAAATTTGTAGAATATTTTGCTCTTTTTCTAATAATTTAAGTAATTTTTTGGAATTTTATTTTTTTTTCACAATTTTTCATTTCATATATGAGATTGCAGAAAGCATGATTTTTTTTTTTATATGAAATTTTAACCATCTAATGAAATAGTTGATATTTTTTGATAGCCATATCTCCTCTGGACAAAAAAAAGCCATGAATGAATAAATTCAACTGAAATTTTTTAAAATTATAAAAACTAAGAATTACATAACTTTTGTTGAATGAAGTTACGTCATATAATTATTAGAAAATTACACAAATTCAATGAAATATTGTCATTTTTATTAATATTTCATATTTACTAACTTGTTCTTTCATCATTTGTATAATTTTTAGCAGTACTGTTTAATTTATATAAAAAAATTCTAACATATACAAAATAGTTTCATCTCATGCATATATATCTGCATGTATGAGATGTATTATTCTTTATGTTGCTCTTATTGGACCAGAGATAGTTTACTGTAGCAATCTACCCAAAAACACAAGCCATGGAGTAAAGTAGGCTTAGCTGCAGTTTCTATGTAAGCATGTAGCTGCTGTAAAGCAATAAAAATGTCACGCCCATTTAAATGGCCACAGGATGTTTGTTTTTTCAATTCTCTCCTAAATTTGGTGAAAATGAAACAAAAAATGAATGATTAAGATATATTTTTGTTTATTTTATCTATTTGTACTTAAAATTTCAAAAAATATCATTTATCTCATCCCAAAATCAGCATAACTTTGATATATTAGATTAAAAAATTGACAAGATGGGCTAAAAAAATTCAAATTCTATGGTGTAGTTCAATTATAAACAAAGTTTCTTTACACATAATTTAAAAAAAATATTTTGGCAACTGAAAAAATTTAGGAACCACTATCAAAAGTGGATATTTTATGTAATCAGTTAAAAAAATCAATTTGCAACATCTGGATTAATAAAATCAGGATTAAATTTTTTTAACTCTGATAAAAAAAAAACCATAAAAAAATTTTGTTTTGATACTTATATGTCATTGGCACACAGACATAATTAGATCATGTCTATAAATAGCAAAGGCACTCAAAAAGTTAAACAAGAGCATGAATCAGGGATTTTTCATTTTCTTCAAATTCAAATGTTACATTGAATTGATTAGACATTTTACATTAATCATGGACTAGATTCTTTTGGCATCAATTCTAAGCATTATCAAATGCTAAACACAACTCAATTTTAAACAAGTATCATGCAAAAAGTATAACTGATAGAAAATTAGAACAGTTAAAAGGCTTAGCTGCAATGTGCTTTATATCAATGCTAATAAATATCTTGGGATTTTTTAGTTCAGTTATTCTATTACAAATGAATTCTTGATGTGTGAAAAAGATAATGTATTTAAATTTGTTTCAATCATTTCATTTAAATACTTTCATAATAATTGCATCATACCATTTTCTTGGGCAAAACGACTTGCTTCAAGAAATGTTACTTCTCTATCATCTTCCAAATCTTTCTTGTTTCCAACTAATAAAATTACTATATTAGGACTAGCCAAAGTCCTTGCATCTGTTAACCAGTTTGTTAATGCATTATATGTTTCACGGCTGTTGAAATTGAAATAAAATTGATCAGATTAAAATAGTTCATAAAAATAATTTCAAAAAATTATAAATAGTATTTAATAGGATAAAAAAAACTAATTTATGATTAAAAATTTAATAAAAGTAATAAAATACCAATGTAATGCTACTGTTTTAGATAAACTAAATGATTACCAATTCTGTTACACTAAATTACTGTAAGTATTTTATTCTTTCATTCAATCAATATAAAAATCTTTCAAAGAATATAATATTCAGTTGTTCTAAAATTAGTATAATTAATCATTAATGCTATAGGACAGTATAATAGGTACAATATTTTACAATTATATATTTTTTTAATTTTTATTACCGTATTATATCGAATATAGGCCGCACTTTTTATTTGAATTTTTAAGTCATAAAGTATGGGTGCAGCTTAAATTCAAAGTGAATATTTTAACATCTTATTTCTTCCGATCTCCCATTCTCCAGCGTTCGGGCTTTTGCTTTACGCATGCACATAGTATTACGATCATTGATTGCAATTTATTTGGTAGCTTATTATGTATATTAGTGTGAGGAAGTTAACTTGGACCTATCCTATTTTTATTTTATTATGCACTCTTTTATTATTTATCGTTATTTTCCTATATGCTAACGTATTATATTTTAGTTTAAAAGTTAACTTACTTCCATCTTTGTCATAGTCGGCAATCACGTGATACAGAGTCGGAACCCGTATCCAGAAGAGCTATCCCGGTTAATGATGTCATCTTATCTACATAATATTACCACTGAACTGATATGTGAAAATAAGAATGATCCATATCGGTGTTTTGTTCGATATATAATTTAATTGTAAAAATAATGACATGAATGAATTACTCTGTAAACTAATAACTTTGAACTTGTTACGTATAAGTATGTAAATGAGCGAGTGCGGAGTGTTCGTCACTCGAGTATAAAAGAACGACGCAATCGACAAGTTTTTTTGAGGTGCTGAATTTTCAGACGTAGAATTGGTGAAAGTGACAATTGAGTTTCTTGTAAGGATCGACTATTAATTGAAGTTTGTATCGGAAGTGGAGGTAGTAGAGTTTAAGTAATATTTAAGGTTCCTTTTGTGGATAATTGATTGTTGATATTTGAATTGGATTAAATAAGTTTTGTTGTTTATTTCATTGTGCTTTATTTCGTTTAAATAAAGCTTTAGAAGAATAAAAAAGGTACTGTAATTTTCATCTGCAGAGATAAATTATAAACTACTTTAAATAAATAATTTCTTATTTAATAATTTATAAGAATTACTAAAAATAATGTTTTTTATTACTAACATTTGTAAAAATAAATTATTAATAAATAATAATAAGATCATTTTTACGAAAATCTTTGAAATGAATATAAATAATAATATACTGTATATTAATAGTCAGGGAAGGATAAATCGAACAATCTGTATATCTAGATAAAGGTATTGTAATAAATTGTTTCCTGGTCGAGAATCAGGAAAACTAGCCAGTATACAATTTTGAAGTTTTTGACGTGTTACTGTTCTTCCTAAAATTATTCATATATCAACCTTTCAATATTCCGATTTATTAAAAATTTAAGTTTTTATGATATGCACTCGCTGATTGGATACATTTTCTTTTCATACTTCAGACAATAAATCTGATAAAAGTCGATTTCATTTGTTCTTAGATAGATAAATCGAGAATATTAACCAAGAATTAGATTGTCAGTTAAAACGAAAGTTAAATAATCGAAGATCAGATAATTGAGATTTCATTGTGTATAAGTTACCATATCATTGAATATAAACATTTAGACTTTCAGTTAATGTAAACAGAATTTCTGAAAACAAGTGTGAATAAATCAGATAAATGCTAAAGTTTTTTAAATTTAATGAATCTTTATAGCATGTAAATATTTCATGTTATTAAATTTGCTATTAGTACAGTAAAACATTATTAATTTTGACTTTAGATATTCATGAATCTGCATCAATAAATGTTAATAAGGTAAATTCGGATTTTGAGAAAACCAAAAATTAATGTTGCATACGAAGTTTATATGTAGTATTTTTTTATAGATTTTAATAGTAATAAAATTAATTAAAAATGAATTTATTAAGCATTGATGCGTAAATTAAAAGTGAACATGAACGGTCTTTCTCTTACTATTTACTTTTCTACAGTACAAATTTCCGGATTCCAATCCAATGATATTTTACTGTTTAAATGACCTACAAGCATGGATTTTTATTATAAAAGAATTATGAATTTGTTTTCATCTTACTTGCTACATACAAATGGACAAAAATCGATCATTTCAATAATCACAGTTTAAACTAATTATCTATAATAAAGAATACTGTATAAACAATATTAAATTGGCGCTGACAGAAAAACAATATAATATCTGTTACGAAAGGAATTAAATTCTTACTTCTATTATAGTTATAATAGGAAAATACAATAAAGATTCGATAATTTCTTCTTTTCGTTTTTTTACTTTTTATATTAATCAATCTGTTTTTTCGATATATATTAACAGAATGAATTTGATATATCCTTTTAATCTGTGGATAAACTTATTACTGCTATGTTTTCGTTACTGATTAATTTTGTCTTAATTACGTTTGTGGGGTCGGAAAATCCCCCCCTTTTCCTTTTGTCGCGAATTCGAATCGATATCAAATATTTTCGTTACTGATTAATTTTGTCTTAATTACGTTTATTCAAAAATTTATAGAGTAACTGGGGGTATTATGGAATAGGAGGGTTATATGGAATAGAATGGTTTCTCATAGAGGAGGCGGTGTTGTGAAATTGTAATAATGCAGAATTTTTATGTTTAGTGGCGACATATTTTGTCCTCAGTTTCAGTTTCATCGGTGGGAAGCATGACATTTAAAATAGAGAACGTATTTTCAACAAATACAAAAATTTTTGCGCCATCTGAAATCATCGGATCTGCAAAGACTACAGATAAGATAATTGTTTTCTGAATTCCTTAAGAGTATTTAGGAAGTACCTTTCATATCATCTCTTCGTATTCTGAGATATTTGACTTCTATTGGAGTAGGCTTGATTCAAATATTATCGTATGGGTAGTGACAATATGAAATACTATTCCATATTGTCATATTTAGTCTTACTATTATAATTTAAGTTGATCCATTAAAATTTAAAACATTTGATCCATTAAAATTTAAATAGACATATGATCAGACTACTTTCTATAAACTATTCTAAGGCTTTTTTTATTTTTTCTAGTTGGCTATCACTATACCTAAGCGAAAACCTTCACCACCCAAATGAAAATGATACAAATATTGAAAATAAAACAATGTTCTAAGTACATAGTTATTTGGCACTCTTGGAAAATACCTGGAAGAAAAAGCTGTTTTTCTAATTATTCGAAAAATGGGATATTATTCTATTTAACCCACATCTTTTAAGCAATATGGAATTTTGCAACTTTAAACAACTTTTTAAATTACATGATAGATATATAAACTATGGCAACTATGTTTAAATATATTATATGAAACTGTCCATAGAAGGTCCATTTGATCCATTAAATTCTAATAGTGAGTTTGTGGGATAAACTTACTTTTATTTAATTTTCATTATTTATTTTCTGAAAAAAATAGTTTATGATTCTGTTATCTGAATTAAGTAAAATTATTTGGTGAAGGAACTGTTAAGTATAGTACACATGAGAAACCATATAAGCATTTTTAGAATTTTTTTTTAATTATAAAAATAAAATGGTATTCCATAATGTTAACACAAAGAAAGTGTCTAACGACCCTTTAATAGACTTGATCTTAAAAATTAATTTTTTAAGAACCTTTATTAATTCTGATTGCTGTTAAAACTTTTCTAATTAAGATCTCTCTTAATTAAAATTTTATTTGTGAGATATACTTACTTTTATTTAATTTTCATTATTTACTTTTTGAAAAAAAAAGTTTATGATTCTGTTATCATCTGAATTAAGTAAAATTATTTGGTGATGGAACTGTTAAGTATAGTAATGTATAGAATTTTAAATTTTTAATCAATATATGAGTATTTATGAAATGGATTTTTATTATTATTCATACAAAATTCAAATTTTATACATAGTATATTAATTATTTATGAAACTATATTTCTAAAATAAACTATTTTAAATAGTAATTCTTTTATAAATCTTTAAAAAATCAAAAATTAAAACTTGAAACTATTTCCGCTCTCTGAAATTTAAACACTATTTTAATATTTTTAATCGATTATCGTCAATTGGATATTTAATGGGTCCATAAAAATTTTCGAAATAAATAAATAAATTAATAATTGATATCTTGTTGTTAAATGAAGACTACGTATGAAGTTTCTTTAAGTGTTCACATAAATTAATGTAATTTGTAATATCATATCCGAAATTTCTGAACTACAGTTAATTTAATAAATATCGGTAAAATAATAATATAGCATTACATATTTATTAAAAGTAAATTGATCTAAAGCAGAAACTTGAGATTATCTTTGTACAATAAATAAAATATTTAATATTATGTTACTGTATATAAATTTTTTCTAAGACAAATAATCAGCACAAATACTAGTTTCTTTTATTATTTATGCTTTGTTCCTCTTTCTTAGTTTATCTACCAACCTACTCGCATGGTTCAGTAGGTTAATATGTGATTGATGAGAATAAATGATAATGGGATCGGATCGATTTCTGGCTAAGAAAACTAAGAAATATTTTTTCGTTATAACTAAATAAAAATAATAAACTGTTCTATAATTTCATCTATAGCTAAGAACTGCAATAAACACAAAGCAACTTGGATCAGTATAACGGCATGCTGCATATTACAAGGATTACACAAATTATATCGATAACTTATACGGCATTGTATGTAGATATTTTTAATTTTTCGCATAAAATAAATATATTTATGTATAAAAAAAATAATAATAATAGACTGTTATTTTAAAGCGAATTCTTAATGTAACTGAGCCATTAATTATGTCGTCTCAGTCTTTATGATCGCTTCCTCCATTCCGAAGCTTTCCCCCCTATTTCCTATAAAGGAATGTAATAATCAAAAATATTATAGCCATACTAAAGTAAGCCAAGTTTGAGATTTAATAATTTAATGTGTATTTTTTTTCCAAATAATAATGAACGATAATAGTAAAAATCCAAGCAGGTCAAGCAGACATCTGGTTTATATTGACTAACTGTTGGCTTTTGGTATAATAGTTAATCAATGACTAAAAGTATTAGAAAACAACTTAACTTCAATACTTAATTTGCATACAGAATTAGGAAAAGCGAGTACATTGCTTGATAAAGAAACACACTCGCTTTATATTAAATTCGATATAATAATTTGAATGATGTAATAATCAAAAATATTATAGCCATAGTAAAGTATATAAAGCCAAGTTTGAGATTTAATAATTTAATGTGTATTTTTTTCCAAATAATAATGAACGATAATAGTAAAAATCCAAGCAGGTCAAGCAGACATCTGGTTTATATTGACTAACTGTTGGCTTTTGGTATAATAGTTAATCAATGACTAAAAGTATTAGAAAACAACTTAACTTCAATACTTAATTTGCATTCAGAATTAGGAAAAGCGAGTACATTGCTTGATAAAGAAACACACTCGCTTTATATTAAATTCGATATAATAATTTGAATATTAAATTCTAAAACTGAAGTAATTATAATATTAAAATTTTATAAATTGAAATTATATAAAGATATCATTCCGACTAATAATTTTTAATGAAGAAATCAGTCATTTATATGTATTAATTCATCAGGTAAAAGTTAAAAGGGTCATTTCTTCATGTCCTATTACATATACATCATCGATACACTGTCGCCACACCAGTGGCGTAGCATAGGTTTCTGCCGCCCGGGGCAGATGCCAAATATGCCGCCCCTCCCCTCCACAAAATATATTATTATTATAAAGATAAAATTTTCTAGAACGAGGAAAATATTAAGCTGAAAAGTTAAAAGTGATGAAAATTTTTCCTTTATTAATCGATCGAATATCATTATAATACATACCAAATATTTAACTAACATGTAATTTTAAGCTTCAGTAATCAATCTTAATTAATTTTCCAAAGAGAGAATTTGAAGTTTTAGAAAAGTTTTAAATAAATTTTGAAGAATTTCAATAAGTTATTTAACATCCATTTTATTATAAAAATTTTATAACTATATTAATACAATGGATTATTTTCTAAGCAAATAACAAAATAATTGATAAAAATTATTACTTTCATCATTTCATCAAACTTTCGGCTTTCATCTAAAAATTATTGTATATCATTATAAAAAAATATATAATGATTTATTTTAATTACGTGCATTTTTAATTAAGAATGAAAAATGCTACGTCGGATTACAGTCAAACCTCGGTTCACCAACTTAATTGATTCCTGAAGGTCGTTCGTAAAACGAAATGCTCGTAAACAGAAAGTATTTTCCCCATAGGAATTAATGTAAAATGAATTAACACGTTCTTGGATCCCAGATGTTTGCTTATTTAAACTTTTATAACAGTACTTTGTGCACAAGTTCTTAACACAAAATCATTAGAAACCATTAAATCTATCACAAAAAACATAAACACAACACTAAGCAGATCAAATATAGATGAAAACTTAATTTAGTTTACCGTACCTGTATGGAGGAGAGTTGACAGCGAAAGTGGAAGGTGGTGAGGAAATGAAATGTTATTATTTGGAAGGGGATTCTTTTTCTTTTTTTTTATCTCTTGGCACCACTCGACTCTGCTTCGAACCCACTCGGCCTCTGTATCATTAAAAAGTTGTCCAGTGTGATTTATTTTTGTCTGTTTTAAAATTTTTCTTAAGTGACACACGACATTATCATTGAAAATGTTTATGTTGACGGCTTGCGTGTTCGTAACTTGTGACACAGTACGTCATCCGAGATTTTTTGTGTTCGAAAAATTTATTCGTAAACCGAATTGTTCGTGATCCGAGACATTCGTGAATGACATTATCATTGAAAATGTTTATGTTGACGGCTTGCGTGTTCGTTTTTGTGTTCGAAAAATTTATTCGTAAACCGAATTGTTCGTGATCCGAGACATTCGTAAACCGAAGTTTGTACTGTATTTAAAAAAGCGAATATGATTATATTCTGAAAGAATCGTTAATAAAAATTTCAGGACGGGACTTTTAATGCTTTAATTTTTTTCTTAGAAATGTTTAGAAATTAAGTCTTAAAAATTAATAATTTTGACCTTGAAGAATTTTGAAAGTTTATCTAAAAGCTACAACATTTTTTCAGTTAATTAATTGAAAACCATATTCCGTGTCCATTTTCTACGAAATGATCAATCATTAATTCTCCTACTATTTCTAATTTCGTGTTTTTAAATAAAATTATATATAGAATTTTGTTGAACTTGGCTGCTAACCGTGTGGAAGTGTGCAAAATTTTCACATAGAATATTTGAATCGAATTTTGTGTCCCATTCATTTGTAATTTTCGTTGCTTCAGAAAGTATTCGTGCTCAGACTCTCTGAAAAAGGAATTTGTACAGTAGTATATGTACAAATTCGTTGTACAGTAGAGTTATACAACAAATGCAATTTCCAAATTTTTGTTATACATACTGTAATTGTACGATATTTGACAATCTAAAGATTCATTATTACAAACTTTCTAAGCATGAATCCGTTAGAACAGCGTTTCTCAAACTGTGGGTCGCGACCCTAAAAGGGGTCGCGAAGCGAAATTCTGGGGTCGCAAAAATTAAATTCAAACACTTGAATTTCAGTTTATATGTAATTTCACAAACGCCCAATATTTAACGTATGACAACATATGAATTTTCGGTGTGGTTGGTTGATTGTGTTCATCTTAATAAGTGTTTAAATGACTTATATACTTGTACGTTTTATTTCATATTTAATACCTGGGGTCGCGAAAAATCTCGTAATGAAAAATGGAGTCGTGAATGAAAAAAGTTTGAGAAACGCTGCGTTAGAACATCGCTTAATATAGTATATTAATGAAAAATTTGTTTGAATAAATTAATGTGAATTGTTAAATAATCAAACTACAGTAAAACCTGGAATGCCAAGCTGGAATCCCAAGGGACCAAAAATTTTTTCCGCTTTAGACAGTTTTCCAGCTTATACAAGTTTCACTCTGGCATAAAAACAAACAACATTCAATGTATTTACAATATATTGTTATTGCAATAGTACTTATTTTGGTAATATATAAATAAAATACAGCACCAAATTACTGTATTTGCCTATATAATAAAATCATAGGGTATTTTTGAAAAGCAAATAAACTGGACATATAATGATGTATTAGAAAAACATGTCTAAGCTGAAATCCCAAGGGACCAAAAATTTTTTCCGCTTTAGACAGTTTTCCAGCTTATACAAGTTTCACTCTGGCATAAAAACAAACAACATTCAATGTATTTACAATATATTGTTATTGCAATAGTACTTATTTTGGTAATATATAAATAAAATACAGCACCAAATTACTGTATTTGCCTATATAATAAAATCATAGGGTATTTTTGAAAAGCAAATAAACTGGACATATAATGATGTATTAGAAAAACATGCAACAAGTAAGACTGAAAACAAGTTTTATTTTAAAATTTCACTTTAAATACAAAAATTACAAGTTTCTTTCGACTTCCACATTTTGCCAAGAGTTTTTTGTTTTGCATGTTTACTTAAATATGCTTCTCTTTCCATCATTGTCATATTTGCAAAAGTTTTTCAGTAATTTGCATGTAACTGAGATGATCAGAAAATTCTTATAACTCAGCCAATTTATTTGTAGCATTAGCAAAATTTCTTATTTTTTCTGTTTCTGGAAAGTCCCTTCCAAAACCTTTTTCATTGCAGTCTTCTTTATTTTTAGAATTTTCTTCCCTTTTTGATTCGATGAAATCATTCACAGTTTGATAACCTGCCTCTGTTAAAAAGTTTTTATCAATGTTGACATATTCTTCAGCATTTACCTACATATTAACGTCTTCAAGCTCTGTTATAAATGTCTGAATTTCATCAAGGTACGATACTTCAAAAATTCTTCCATTTTTTGTTCAGGTTTACCAATGATTTTAAATTAAAAACCGCTTTTTCCTTTATAAGATAGAAAAAATTATTATTTTTCCATTTTATACAGGTGTACCAATGATTTTAAATTCAAAACCGCTTTTTCCTTTATAAGATAGAAAAAATTATTATTTTTCCATTTTATACAAGTGTTTTTTTTTTCAATGAAATTTTAAAATACTTTCAGCATCCATGTTAGACAGTTTCCGCGTTATACAGATATTTTCTTTGATATTTCTAAGGAAGTTGTTCGGGAAAAAAAATATTTTCCGCATTGAGCAGGTTTCTAGCTTGTCCAGTGTCCAGCTTAGATAGGTTTTACTGTATATTTATTACGAAAATATTTAGTTATAAATATTGGAGCAAAATATGGTTTTCAAATTACTTAACAGAATATTTTGTTTTTAATTAAACTATCAAAATTTAAATTTAATTTACTTGAAATTTTTAAAAATTAATTTATAAAAATTTCCAAAACAAGCAATAAGAATCCCTTGTCCTCACATTTTCATCAATGATTTTTTCGAAATACAATATACAGGTCCTATTTGTTTTTTAGCCTATTTTCTAAAGGAAATGTAGACTTATAAGATCGGGTTTGCGTCTATCTTGGGTGTCCCTATTAATGAGTTTTGAACTAATTAGCAGATTTCGTAAAATTCGGTAGTGCTATTCTGCCATTAAAGAACAGCTCAACGCCGTGGCTTTTAATTCTATTGAATCGTTTAATCCTACAGGATAAAATTTCATTTTTTATCACAATTTTAGTTTATATTATTGCCAAAAGCTGGCAATAAGTTTAGCAGTATAGGATAACCAATATTGCTATTACTTCATAAGCACTTATGCAAAAGCTATCGTCAATATCTATTTTAATAATGCCTCAATCTCCGGTGTGACGTTGTCATTATATAACGCTATATGTCGTAATCATGACATAACAATAGATGACATATTAGTAATGACATCATGATGCCATAACATGCATGATATCTATGCTGGTTAAATTAACGTTAAAGTTAAACAAATAAATCTAATTGATTCCAAAATGCTAAACAAATAAAAATATATGATACTTTTGGTAAATAGGCAATTTTAGTTCTTTCTGTAACTGTTTGTTATATTATTAATTATTGCGTAAATACTAAAGCAACGGAACGTTACTAAATAGATCAAAATACGAAAATTTATGCAAATTGCAAGCGAACTAGCTAAAATGCAGTTTATAAAATATAATAGAATATTGTAAGAGAATTACAAATATTTCTTATAGATCTTATCATGCACTATATCTATGTTGCATCCCTCTAATTAACATCTGTTTGAGTAATCATAATAAAACTGAGTGGATAGGCTAGAAGCGTGGTAAAATTTATCAGAAACTAAATAAAATGGTAGGGAATATTTTGCTTTTAAATGAACTTACCACCTTGGAGGATCCGGATTCAAATCCGAGTTTCATATCTCCAGTATTTCATGAAGGATATGTGCTCTGCCTATTGAACCTCATCCTTCAACTTTTCGATTGACCCCAACATAGGTATTGGGCCAGTTTGAAATGGGCTCTAAAAATGGCCACCATCAGATATATTGATAGAATATTATATTTCAACTATGATATGGCGGCTTAAATAATATAACCTTACCTATTCTAACAAATCTCGGGTCGGACACCTCCAAATTTTTTCAGAAGAGTTCAGGCCTGGCTCGTTGAACCTGATGGCTAAACCCACCAAGAATGTGGGCGGCCCGTGGAACTGGAATGTCCCGTTCTTTAGTACATACACGGTAGGAATCGGCTTAAAACTGCACTATAAGAAAACCTATTCTAAATATAATAAAATTGTTACCAATAAATAAAATATTCGAAAAGATATAAAAAAATGTTTCTTTAATACTTTTGAAATAATAAATGTTTTAATCTACAACAATTTTTAAATAAAATTTTATACAGAAATCGATAAAAAAAATGAATTTAGATTTTTTGAACTTTCATGTAAAAAATATGATATCAAAATTGAAATATTAGAAATTGCTGCTATATGCTTTTGAATACTTTTTCACACTTTATTATGATAGTAATTGTATATTCACATTCAGTATACACAATAGATCTAACAAAAATAAAATTTTACATGATAATACGAAATACGAGATAGATAAAATTATTTATCTATCTCGTATCTCAAAAACAAGAGGCATTGAAAAATTTATTCAGTTTCTCTTGTTCTTACTTCGTTTTCCCATTTGCAGTGTTTTCTAGTAAATATTATCCTGTCAAGATGAAATATAATCTATCTAATCTAATAAAATTTTTTATTGAAAAGTATGTAGTACAGTCAAACCTGTTTTTATGCGGTCCTTTTCTGTGCGGTTTTTTTTGTGCGATTTTTTTTTTTTGTGAGGCAGATTAAGAAAATTCCATCAAATGCATATTATGAATAAAAATTAATTTAAAAATGAAATTTAAAAAGAAAACAACAGAAAGTTGTCAAAATAACATGCAAATTAAAAAGAATCTAACACATGGCCCACTCGATATTACTGTTCTTGTACACACTGCGCCAACTAGTAACAGTAGTTGATAACCGTCCTATGATTACTGTACTAAAAAAATATATACTTCTTGAATGAAAAATGTTCCTGTGTGTAAATTCAATTTTTCCTTGTTTGGATAACCAATTTCTAGCTACATCGTGAGATTTTTGAGGTTTTGAATTACATATTTTCTATGTGGGAC
Organism: Olivierus martensii; assembly: GCA_000484575.1. Lineage (NCBI taxonomy): Eukaryota > Metazoa > Arthropoda > Arachnida > Scorpiones > Buthidae > Olivierus > Olivierus martensii. The sequence goes on from AYEL01033644.1 coordinate 14,802, forward strand.
TTTTTTTATGCGGTCCCTATTTACCGCATAAATAATTATTTTTATATGTGTTGCAAACGATATATTTTATAGCTGCTTACGAAGTTTCAGGATATTTTTTTTATGCGATTTCTTTTATGCGGTCCCTATCCCCCGCACAAAAACAGGTTTGACTGTATATATATATATATATAATGAAATAATTTACCAATTTTTAGATGCAGATGATCAATTTATTTATTTGCAATGAAATGCATAACATGATTAGGTTTGATTTCATATCATACATGGGATATACTGTATCTGGCCGCGCATTTATAGCCTATAACAGATCGGTCAAACCCAAAGTGGGATCAATCGGAAGAATAGAGTTCAACAGCCCGGACCTCTCTTTAAAAAGTGGAGGTCCGGATCCTCCAAGGTATCCGGCCGACACGTCATGAATCTTTTTGATAGAAATTAAGAATAAGAGTGTATTTTATAAAAATAAATCAATTTAAAATACACTAAATGAAATGAAGGCATTAAATAAGAATTGTTATCAAATGAAAACATTTTATATAGGTTTTTATATTTAATCTTTTATATATATATAAACTGTTAATGATTGGTTGTGATTTAAATTATGAAATAAAATTTAACAACCTTTATATAAGCTTACTGAAATTAAATCTCTTATTAAAATTAAGTTTAAACCAGCACCTGAGGCGATAAGAAATAATTATTATAAAACTTATCTTAGTGATCCTGGAGAAAATTTAAGTAATTGAAGCGGTTTCTAACAAGTAGTTTCTTCTTGTTATTCATCACATGAATAGTGCGTCAAGATGTCTCTGAGGCTTCGTAAACAGTCGGTTAACAAACAAGAAGAGATGAGTACACTCACAGAGATTAAGAAAACAACTTAATTATCGGTTCTATATAAGTTTTTCCAAACACCTTGCGGAAATATTCATTTCGGTTATAAACCCTGATCAGTTTCCTACGAGCTTGGTTGTTTGGAATTTTATAATTGTAACATTACAGGATTATTGAAATATTACATATAAATTGAAAAAATTAAATGTTTAACATACCCGTTGAGCTGTTTTTATTTAAGTTTCATCATAAGAGACAACATAAACTGACTTTTTGATTATAAACTAAAACAAGATAAAAAAATTTGGTAGTTTAGATGTCATCTCAATGTTAAGATGTCATTGATTGAAAAAATTAATCCTACGAATACTACAAAATTTAAGTATAGAACCTTGATTAATAGACCTAATCACCTTCTGTTTAGGCAAGAACTATTTCCTAAGCAATGAAAATTATTTTAAAAAAAGGACGGCATTTACATGGGAAAAATCATAGAAGAAAAACTAGCTGAACTAATAATGATCGATATCGATAAAATAATTTCAAACACTAAAGGAATTAATATTTACGTAATATATGTAGATGATATATTAATCATATTCGACGAAAATATCATCTAACGCAAAGAAATTTTATTCCTAGCTAACAATTTAGAAGAAAAAATTGAATTCGAAACAGAATCGAATAACACTATCCTTTCTTAGATACAAAATTATGCAAAAATCAGAACATAATTCAATTCTGCAAATTTGAGTAAAACTAGGCCCTATAATGTGAAAAAATTTCCAAGTTATGATTCATACTTATTAAACCTTTATAAAACGTAATATTTACAAATGGAACTGAGAAAAATACTAACAAGCACAATAACTAATAATCAACAACAGTTAGAAATAAAAAATTTAAAAAAAAAATTCCTGATAAATAACTACTTCTTAAAACTAATTAATAAATGGGAAAAGGATTGCTACAGAATGAGATATAACGTAAAAAACAGTAACCATAAATCTTAATATTTATTCTTTCTCATATATTCAAGATTTTTCCGAACTACTAAAACACTCCTTAAGTAAAACCGATCTAAATATCAAATAGCCTTAAATTTAAAAGACAAATTTAACATTCTAACTCATGAAGACAACATAAGCAAATCAATCCATTGGAAGAATCAGGCTTAGTGTGTTTCATATCTTGCACATGCGATCGCCATTCCATTATATAGGCTAGGGTTGTCCAACCCGCAGCCCGCGGGCCGCTTGCTGCCCTATAAGCAAATCAATCCATTGGAAGAATCAGGCTTAGTGTGTTTCATTTCTTGCACATGCGATCGCCATTCCATTATATAGGCCAGGGCTGTCCAACCCGCAGTCCGCGGGCCGCATGCTGCTCACTGCTGTAATGAATGCGGCCCAACATAAAATCGTAAACTTCCTTAAAACATTGAGATTTTTATGTACTTATTTATTTATTTTCTTGAAATTCTCCGTAACATCCAAATATCCCAGTAATAAAGAAAAAGAAATTTGTTTCATTTTTGTACCAAAATATGGATGTTTATTTTGAAAGTGGTGTAAGTCCATTTTTTTAAAAAACTGAAATATTACATTAATTTAGTGTAAACTTTTTATTTATGTAATGTCTTATTGTTTAAAAAAAAATGGACTTACCACCACTTTCAAAATAAACGGTCCATATATAAGAAAAATAATGAAGGTAATGAAGTTTTAATTATTTAAATACCTATCTACATTTCCTATTTCCATTTTTAAAATATTTCTTATTTCAATGATTAAAACTTCTTGACTTGCTCAATAATTTAAAAAAATTTCTGAACGAAAAGAAGTCAAAGATTATATACTATGACATTTTTGCTTATTTGTCATGGTGGATATCATTTATTATATACTATTTATTAACTTTTTTGCTTAATAACTATCGTTAGAACTAATATATTTTATGTACGGTCCGAGACAATTTTTCTTCTTCAAATGTAGCCCAAGGAAGCCAAAAATTTGGACACCCTTGATATAAGCGAAACGAAATGGATCAAAAGTTAGACTTAACGAACATTTAACTACTGTCTGAAAGAAAGAAAAAATAGGCCATCCGTTTACAACAATATCAGTCACTATAACTGTGAAATCGATCAAAACAGAACACGAATAGGCTACTACATTCAGAAACCAATAATTTATGCCGGAAAATAAAGGAGTATTTTGAAATGATAACACATAACACATATTTAATGAATAAAAACACGGACATAGAAATCATAGATACTTATGGAACCCCATTGTGCAAGGCACTAGACCTTAATCTAACTTTTGAAGTGTTTTTTACTGATCACATCTGATACCACTTGAAAGACATTTACAATGCACTTTACACTGCATCCTTTCCATAAACGTATATAAGTCAAATCATATTATCACTTAATCCGACCTCTGCACGTCTCAACAACCACAAATTACCCAAAGAAAAGCAAGACCTTTTGTAAAATTTAAATATGAACCTCAGTTTATATAAAGACAGCTCAACGGGTATGTAATTAAAAAAATTTGTTTTTCTAATATTTCAAAATTTCATTGTAATCCTGTAATATTACTATCATAAAATTACAAACAACCAAGCTTGCAAGGAAGCTGACCAGGGTTTTTAACCAAAATGCATACTTCTACGAGGTGTTTGGAAAAACTTGTACAGAACCGATAATAAAATTGCTTTTTTTTTTTTTTTAATTCTATTCCTGTTAAACAATGGCAGTTTACAAGCCCCCAGATATGTATTTAGTGACATTTCTTGTCAACATATAACTACAAATACAAGCTATCTCTTCAATTTAAGCTAGTTTATTTCTTGTTTGCGCTTCAAATATATTTTTTTTTTATTAAGAATTTAATGGATTTAACTTCTATACCTTTATGTAAACTATACTTCTATATAAATTTATTCTGATTAAGATAAAATATTTGACAATATTTTTATTGTCAGTTTATGATCTATCATTAAGAATTTAATGGATTTAACTTCTATAGCTTTATGTAAACTATACTTCTATATGAATTTATTCTGATTAAGATAAAATATTTGACAATATTTTTATTGTCAGTTTATGATCTATCCTTAAACTTCGAATATTTTAGGTTTCTTTTTAGTATTATAAAACGACTTAAAATGTATAATCTGATGGTTGTATATTAAAAAAAAATTTTTTTTGTATAAATAATTCATAAAATTTAAAAATATACACTGCCTTTAATTATTGATTTCCACCCCCAATATTATTTAAAGATTAAAATATTGATTTAAAAATCAATCATTTATATATACATGTAAAAATTACTATTGAATTTTTTATTAAAATAATCAATAAAAAATTCATACTAACGGTATTATCTCTAAAACTATTTGTTGTCTGAGAATAATAATATAATTATTTGAAAGGACATTAGAAATAATTTGCAACTACAAAATTCTCAATAAATAATTTTTTTTTGAGAATTTTTACATTTGCGTCATTTTATTATAAATTCCGTATAACAGAATGAAAAATTACATGAATTATATTACATTATATTAGTTTATTATAAATATATTAGAATTAACTGACTTTTAAATCTCTTTTCAGATTTAAACCTGAATATGATTAGACTATACATTCGATGTAGTCTATTTTATTCCTTTCCTGTTATTCTTTTTTAAACGAAAAAATGATCTCAAATATTTACGAAAATATTTTCGTTTCTGTCGAACTTCATCAATCAAACTATTTCTTTCTACTTCTATATGCTAGTTATTGCACAGATGGTGTTTTCCATGTTGCGCTACACATAGTTGGTGCTACAGCAGAAGTTTCTAAATTATCATGTAGCGACGTGCAACTTTAATTCTGGATGACATGAGTTAAACTGTGTAGATGCTGAATAAAGAAACGCATCCTATATATTCTTGTGCTCTTTCAATATGGACTTCGGTTCCTCCGTTCTACTCTCCGTCCATGAAATATTTCAAGAACCAATTATTGCAGAATGTTCACATTTTATTTTACGAGATATCCTTATTATGCAAAATATATTCCTATTAATTTTTAGGTAGCAAGTAATCATATAACAAGATGGCGACCGTTTTATACAAGAATGATGGCTGTTCGAAACATCATTATGTCAATATCTCTGAAACTATTTATTGTTTTTAAATAATATTATAGTTATTTTTCTGTATCATTAGTTTCATATAACACAATTTAGTACTTTCTTTGCCTATTGTCTCTCCGGCCATCCTCAAAATAACTCAAGAATAAAACATTGCAGAGAATTCGAATTTTGAACGCTAATTCCTTTTATTTAAGGTATACAAAATATTAATTTTGATATCTTCAGGTGATCTCATTATAATTTGGCGGCTTTCGAAATTTTAAAATTCTATATTTGCAATAATTTTTCGAACATGGAAGTTGATAAAATAATCTTAAAGTTTTGGTAAAGAAAATGGCTATAACATTAATTATTTAATAATATTAAATTTTTTTTATTATTGCTTTAAGCGTATATTCGGCGTTGAATTTATTAATAGTAATTAATTGTTATGTTTATATAACCATTTCTAAAAAGAAAGTATGCTTTATTTTTGATTTTCTTTATTAAAGTAATTATCTTTTCTTTGTACTTTTAAAAGAAAAAAGTTGTTTAAATAGAATAAATATTTTCTTGAAAATTTACTAGAAGATTTGCATAATCAAATATCGATCGATGTTTTTAATTCTCACACGGTTTTTAACTTTATTATAAATTCTAGATACATTGTCATTCTAAAGAAACAACAACGTGTGCTGGGTTTTTAATAACTTAATTATATTCGATAAAAGTGAACTACAGTTACAGAATTTTTATAATGTTATCCAGATTTTCTTAATGTATTAATTGCCTTGTATCGATATTAATATGTGCATGCTTAAAATATATATATTTTTACATTAATAAGCAAATTTTTCATTATGTATTAATTAAAATAAAAAAAAAATAAATCTTATTAAACTATTATTAATAAAAGAATAAAAAATCAATCTTCCAGACATTTTCAAGTGATCATCTTTTTTTAACTATCATCTTATAAAAAATTTCCATAGAGTAGATCAGTTTGGTTTTATTGATTATATTCAATTAGCTTTAAATATTGATTAGTAGAAACTTTTTTTTTGAAATTATCTATATTTCTTTAAAATATAGCATTTTGGCAAAATTTCCTTAATTAAATGTGTAAATTTTGAAAAAATGTAATTTCTAAGTATTACTCACGCTATGTTCGACTAATGAGATTAAGATTTATATAGTTAATCATTTTGATTTGATTATATAATTATTTAATAAAGTTTAGATAGTTATTTAATAAACTTAGAAGAAATTATAAAAAAAATTAAAAATACGAAAATAAAAAGTTTACAATATAATATTTTTTTTAATCATTTTAAAACTTTTCTTTCTGAACTTGTTTACCTTTTACTTTTAATATTTTTGTTTGCTCCTTCACTGTTTAGGCCTTCGAGTCAAAAATATTAAAGTTACCGGTAATTAGTTGTATATCAGATCCTTTCATGTGATTTCATTAATTGTTAGTTTGCTTATAATATATTTATCTATATTGAAATAGTACTTTATATCTGCCAAATTATTATAAAGTTTCAATCTACATTATTAAAAATTATATTTATATAATATAATTCAAAATGAAAATAAATTAATGTTGAAGTTTCTTAATTTTTAATCTCTAAAGCTCCAATAATCTGATTGTTTGTTATTTGTTCTTTATTTGATTTAAAATAAAGTACAAGATTGATGATAAATAAGATATAAATTGTTATATTATTGTATATTTATAAAGAGAAATTTTTAATTTTATAATAACTTGATTGATATTAAGTATTTTATTGTACAATACAGTCGAAGCCGGTTATAAGGGAATCGATGGGACTTACACTATTTTGTCCCTTATAAGCGATGTCCCTAATATCCGAAGGCGCAACAAATCGGCGCGTCGTTGGTTGGGCAAAGTAAACATTGAAGAGTTTTCAACTAGGGTTGATATTTCGGTTTTAACCCGAATATCGATTATTTCAGTTGTGTAATTATTCGATTACCGGTTATGGATCTTGTATCTGCGGTATACATAAAATGGGAAATAATTAATACTAGATATTACCTGCTCATATAAATGAGTGGATATCCATCCTGTCATTTAATCTCATAAACTTGGAGTATAACTCTAAAACTTCTACGAATTTTTATCTAACAAATTATTAGGTGACGCCATTTTTAGGGTACAGCGCCACTTTGCGGATTTTGTCTTTTTAGAGGAACTACAATTTTAATTTAATTTGAATTCATTCATTTTTAAATTATTAATAATGACAAAAAATTTTGGCTTTCGCAGAAATCCGAGGATCGGACTTTTTAACAATTTCTATCAATATTTATAAGAATTGATTTTTGTTATTTTTAAATAAATTACACTGATGGCAGGCCAAGACAAAGCAGGATGAAAAGTAGGTCATCACAAGGGAGAGTACAGCGAAATGAAAAATTATCTCCCTTATAGCCGAATTTTCCATTATTTCCGAATCCACTATATCCGACGAAAAATACACACAAAACATGGTTTTTCACCAGGACCGGACGCATTTGTCTCTTATATTCGAATTTCCCTTATAGCCGACTGCCTATAACCGGCTTCGACTGTATATCTATATAGGTAAATATATTATTAATATTTATTTGTGAAATCACATTAAAAGGACTGAAGTAAATATTAAAGGTACTAAGTGTAAATGAATGCAAAAATGCAGGTTTAAAAATTCAAACGTGAGGGCCAACTTCACACTATTAGATAAATTAGATTATGGATTCATTATTTTGCTTGTATGTAATTTTCTTCCACTAAATTTAAAATCAGATAGATTGAAAAAATATTCAATTAGCATAAATTTGACATTTATGTTTTCCATAGCATATCAAAAAAATATAATGGCTAAAAACTTGATTTAATATAATGTTTTATATTACGGTATAACACTGAAAAACACTCTTAGCAATTTATCAACCTTAAATATATGACTCGTTATAAAACATTACAGTGATTATTTTTCTATTTTGTTCTATTATTCAAGACGCTTCAAGATTAAATCGAGAAATTTGACGAAAAGATAAATTATCTATTTTTGAACCAACGTCATCATAATTATCAACAGACGTAGTTTTATGTTTTTCTCATAAATAAAAATCAATTATTGTAAATTATTTGTCATGACTTCCAGTTTTTTGTCACTAATTTGACACCGTTTAGATATACGAGGACGATTCAATAATTAAGTTACAAATCGTGATTGAAAAGAAATGAATGGAGATAATGACATACAAACAACATTTATTTTTCAACATAATCTCCATACAAATTTAAGCACTTGTCCCACCGTTTCACAAGTCCCTGGAAACCTGTGGCGTAAAATTCTTTTGGTTGCTGTTGGAACCACGCGCGCACTGCTCTTTCAACCGCTTCATCGTCAGGAAAGCGTTCTCCCGAAAGATGATGTTTCAAAGGGTCAAACAAATGGAAATCGTTCGGGGCGAGGTCCGGGCTGTAACGTGGATGTTGGAGGACCTCCCTCAGCGTCGCTGTGGTCTGATTGGCACTATGAGGACGGGCATTGTCATGCAGCAGCAACACCCATTTATTGAGGAGGCCTGGTCGCTTCCGGCGAATGGCGGCACGAAGTTTCGTCAGAATCGTGCAGTACGAGGCAGACGTAACTGTGTGGCCACATTGCTGGAATTCGGTGAGCAGTACGCCTTGGCAATCCCAGAACACCGTCAACATGACTTTCCCGGCCTATGTTGTGCTTAAACTTCTTGTGCGCTGGGGACGAGGGATGTTTCCACTGCATGGAGGCACGCTCCGTCTCAGGCTCATAATGGTGCACCCAAGACTCATCACCAGTGACAATCCGAGAAAGCATGTCGTCCCCTTCAACCTGGTAGCGCTGGAGATGCTGCAGTGACAAGCCCATTCTCTGGCTTTTGTGTTGTGGTGTAAGCTGGCGTGGCACCCAGCGGGAGCACACTTTATTGAAGCTTAGCTGCTCATGCATCATGTTGTAAGCCTGGCCACGTGAACAACCAATAGCGGTTGCTACAGCGTAACGGCTGCAGTACTAAGCAGCCGTTAGGTGCAGTGATGAATATTTCTATGCCCATCACTGCTGATGGAGTCAGCCATTAGGTGAAGAATGGGATTCAACGACCCTAGGCCTGAATCCTTCCTGAAAAAACTAGAAGGAACCTAAGAATCGAATCCAACTCGAATCGGAAAGTTTCCAACTCTTCCACAGGTTTCCAACCCTCATGGAGGGGCAGCAGGATCGCCGACGGATTCTCCAAGATGGAAGCACAGCACATATTCACCTAGCTATCTGGACGACAGATATTTTTTTATCAATAGACGCCATTTTCCACTCAATAAGAGTACTAAGTGGCCGCGAAACAAAGTTTCCAACTCTTCCACAGGTTTCCAACCCTCATGGAGGGGCAGCAGGATCACCGAGTGGTAACACTGTCGGCATGCCACGCAGGAAGACCCGGGTTCGCGTCCCAGGTCTGGTCCCGGATTTTTTCAGGGTACTGGGCCTGGCCAGGTGATCCCCGTCCTTCACCATCCGACCCCCCTCCACGGGTGTGGGTGCAGCCCGTGGTTGGAACTGGCCCCCTCTGTTAGTAATCTCCCTAATTGGAAAGGGGGCAAAAAACCCCGTGGAGGAGTCAGCTGGTTTGTAGTGAATGGGGATCGACGGGCTGGGCTCGGACCATGTGATAAATATATCCGAGGGGTGGGCCCAGAGTCTCGAGCCCAGTTCCTCCACAGTGGAAAGCCGAAGCGTTTCCACGCAGTCAATCTGGCCAATTACCGACAGATTCTATATATTTGATGAATAATAATAGACATGGTTTTGATTCTATGACACGTCAGTTGTAACAAGAGATAAATTTCAGGCTTGCTAATTAGATAAATTGGGCAACTAGCACATGTAAGAAATTTAAGATCATTGTGGAACTTGTATCATTGAAGACTGCCCCGTATTGTGCTCTAAAAGTGGCCACACCAGGTACAAAATATCCCAAACGTGATACGGTGGCTTAACTAATATAACATAACCTAATCTCAAGACCGCACTTAGAACAGCTATTGTTTTTAACAGCTTAATTATATTTTTCTTGATTTTATTAAAGAAGCACTTTTACTTCATTATTTACAATAAACTATAAGTATCAACAAAAATAAAAACATTCTTTTTTAAATTTCTAATTTTTTTTTGGTAAATCTACTGCTTTTATAATTTTAGGATTCCAAAATTCATTTAAGTTACAGTAAATTTTACTTATATTTTATAGGAAAATTTAATATGCATTCTTTATAATAAAAATAATATAATCATCCTTTAAAATGAATCAGATAATAATAATAAGTCTAATCATATATTTTCTTTATCGAGTTATAATTTCAAATTGATTTTTTTTTGAACAATTCTACTAAAATAATTTAGAAAAACGAATGCATTAATAGAATGCATATTTTTAAATAGCAAGTTAAGAGAACAATGCAAAAAATGAAATAATGAAAAAATATTGTGATTAAAATTGAAATACTACAATTATACATTTCAATTATAATTCCCTATTACAATTAATGGGACACCATCATAATTTACGCATAATTTTACACTTATATAAAGATAAGCATGAAATATGTTTCGTATTATATATCATTGCGCATCAGAGCTATCCTAAATTACTGTCAAATTTTCATTGTCTCATTCCTATTTCGTCGACGCTTTTCACTGCCACACATCGATATTGAAACGTGTTATTATGTCAAGTGATATCATGCAGACGTCACATATAGTATAATATCACGTTTTTATGGAGTTCCTTGACATTATTTTGGAATCCCATGATCCATTCTAGAATTATTAAATATCTAGAATTTCAATACTATTCCAACTTTAATATTTGTCAGCCAGTGGCTACAGTGGAAGTGTATTATGCTTCCGGATTCAATTCCCGGGCGTATCTCCAGTTTTTCAGGAGAGGTCTGGACCCGGCTCGTTAAACCCTACCTGACGGCTGACTTAACCAAAGGTATGAACGGTCCGTGTCCCGTCATAATAATATTCATAGCGTAATGCTGTGTAATGCCCAATCGCTTAGAACTTATTCACTGGAATTGCTTAATACATCGTTTTCCAGTCGGTAACTACTAAGCTGATGATACAAGATTTTGTAGCGATATTCCGGATACTTCTACAAAATCTTATGTGTAACAAGATTTTTTAGAGACGGATTTTTGAAATATACCACGTCTTGGACAATTTTTATCATGTTTGGTATTCGAATACTCACAGTAATCTGATGAATTTTAAAGACCACATTCTTATTTTTGGCAGTTATTAGTGCCAACACAAATACACATTTTGTAGGCCGGATAGCCGAGTGGTAAAGGTGCGGCTTACACTCTGGAGGATCCGAGTTCAAATCCAGGTCCTACACCTCCAGTTTTTCAGAAGGGGCCCGTCCTATTGAACCCCCATCCTTCAACTATCCGGTTGACTCCATCATGAGTGTTGGCTAGCCTGTGATGGGCCGTGCCAACACAAATACACATTTTGTAGGCCGGATAGCCGAGTGATAAAGGTGCGGCTTACACTCTGGAGGATCCGAGTTCAAATCCGGGTCCTACACCTCCAGAAAAGAAGGGGCCCGTCCTATTGAACCCCCATCCTTCAACCATTCGGTTGACTCCATCATGAGTGTTGGCTAGCCTGTGATGGGCTTCATAAGTGGCCGCCGCCAGATACAGAATATCCCTTGTGAGATATGGCGGCATAACTAACTTAACCTAACCTAACTAATTTTGTTATTAACCAAAGAAATACATTTTGTTATTATCGAATATAATGTTAATAACAATATTTTTTCATTTTCTATTTCCATTTTTCTTAACAAAAATCCATTTTCTGAAAGCATTCACTTTTCTAAATTGTTTTGTTGAAATTTTACAAAAACCGATTTGAAACTATGATATTAAATCTGACTATTATTATTAATGCATTTCGAGATAATATTTTGTTTTATTTTTTTTTTTACTATGAAGAATCCATATTAGATTTTCACCTAAGGAAACAACAAAAAAATTGTTTTAAAGAAAGTGAATTTTGGGGACTTTTATTTCACTATGAAGGAAATACTTATATACCTAAGGAAACAACAAAAAAATTGTTTTAAAGAAAGTGAATTTTGGGGACTTTTATTTCAAAAATGGTATACTTTCGATTATTAATGTTTTTTTTATTTTTATATAAGTATACTGTATATAATATTATAACTATATCAGTACAAAGTTTCGAGTTAAAACTAATTGTTATAAAGATAAAATTATATTGCATTATTTTTTGTTTCATAAAATAGTTAGTAATTAAAATTATTTCGTAAAATATGTTTTATAACATAAATTCTATCTTTATATGTACAGTATATATCAAATTATATTCCAAGATGGCATTGAGCTGGAACCAGTAACTAACAGCATTGATTTCTATAGTAAAAGAGTTCCCAGTTTATGTGATTTAGAGTTACATTACGATTTTTAATTTCCAATTAATCGCATAAATCAGACAGCACAGTTTGAATAGCCCAATTCGAAATATTTGAAATCCTTAATTTCGGTTTCACAGCAGACAGCCCTTTGGAATAGTATTATAACTAGTGTTTGTGCCATGAAAAATGAGGGCATAATATGCACGCAACCGTGGCCCATTGTCGTGATTCAATAAACCATCAAACATGATCGATGCGAGGTATCTGTGGCAACCAGTTCTCTTCGTTTTGTTGTTTATATATTATTAAAAAAATGTCAATCTCTGATAGTGATAACACTATGGTTAAATAGTGTTAAAAATATTTCAAAGATGGGTAAATAAATACTTTTGCACTGTTTGCTGAATTTATATTCTTGTTTTTATGTGAAATGGAAAGGAATTTTTCTGAAAGTCTTAATTTTTTCTTATTTCTCTTCAACGCCATCATATCAGGTATTCCAAATTCACTTAGACCCAAGTATTTTGGACTGCGGATATTCAACCTGTGAATCTGTTCCAAGTATCTATTTTTTATCAATAGAAAATTGTCAAAATTATTATTTTTCTATAAATAATAATTTTGGCAATTAATTATTCTATATTTTAATATAAATTATTTTATTGTTTTTTCGTGCTATGATTATATTACATGGAAGATGTGATTTGAATTAATATTTGTATTTTCACGAAAAATTGATCTGAACATTAATATGATTATTTTCCTGTATAGTGAAATATAATGAAATAATATTGTTATTTCACTAGGGAAAATTATATGTATATATAATAATGATTACTATTATATTAAAATAGTAATCATTATAATGAATTTAAAAACCATAAGCAGTAATTAGTCAGTTTTTATAAATATCTGCAATGATGTAAGTAATTAATGATTACTAGATCAATTTTTTATTATAAAATGAAGCGTGTGATCTCAAAACACGTTCAGTCCGTTTTTGTTAATTTTCAGGAGAAGCAAAATATGAATCGAGAAATTATTCTTATGTGAATGATACTACCGGATATCTGTTTCTAATTCATATACATGCAATTCTCAGTAAAATCTTGAAATCAGCCATCATTAGTTTTTAAATACACGATGACTAAATATAATGGTGTTAATGGAAACTTGCTAAGTCCAAGGACTGAACGTGTTTTCAATTACACTCATTCTTCATTAGAGGAAAAACTAAATTTATTTTGATTTAAGTATTAAAATACAATCGATTCTTGGGATTCGAGGATTCCCTATTCACCTATTCGACTATTCCCGAAATTTATTTGTAACCACAAATTCGATTTTCGCAGCATTTTCGCGCTTACTCGCGGATTATCGCTGACCGGCGAAAATATTGTTATAAATGTTACTCTTACTTGTAATCTCTGTCATTCTGCCTGAAAAGTCTCATTATCTATTGCTCACTCCACAGATCGCAGGTAGGCCAAAAATGTGCGAGTACGTACTCTTGAGGAAATTCAAACATTTACTTTTATTACTTCATGGGGAAGTTCTGAGGCCTTCTCCATAAGTACTCTATACTCATGGGAAAGGCCCCAGAATATGTATTTAATCATTCCAAATTAGGAACTTCTAAAATTCAGAAAAATAACTTTCTTTTTAACAATAGATAAAAAAGTCTCCAGAAACTTAAACTTTTAATGTTACGATTTCATTTCAAGAGCTTCTAACATGAAAATTAATAACCAACATAACAATTTTACCTTTAATAAACACGACAAAAATTCCCGCAACAAATTTATTGCCAACAGTAATAGCAGTTTGTTTTTTTACCGCCCGCTAGGCAGGATTAGGAAAACGTTTTGCTCATGCGCGAAGGACTGAGCGAGTTTTCATCGTTACTGTTCTCTGGACTGAGCAAGTTTTCAAAAGCAAAGCAGGATTCAAGTGTCCCGTACACATCGATTAGCACGGTTTTGGGAACAAACCAGCCTTTAATAAGACACAGTAGATGACTTCAATAGGATTATGTATTTGCATCAAATAAAAAAATGACCAAAATGGACTGAATGAGTTTTGGGATCATACTCTTCAATTGTATATCAATATAACAAAATAATTACTTTAAAGGTTTGGCATTTACCTTAAAACTAATTCATAATTTAAAATATTTTTATTTATATTTGGAAAATCAAACAATAGAATTTATTAAATGTTAATGTTTATGTTAGGATAATAAAAAATATAGAAAAGAAACAGCAGTGTATTTTATAAACGTTGTCTATATAGTCTAAACTGTTGACATTAGAAAATTGTTATCCGAAGAAATAAGATCAATGTCACAGAAGAGAAACTAATATCTCGAAAAAGAATGAGTTATTCAATGTCAATAAAAATAAAAAAGTATTTAGACAATTATTGTTTACTTATATTTTACAGATAAAATATATAATCTTTTAAACAAAATAATCTTTTTACGATTAATACTCACCCTTCTTTGAAATATATCGATTGTTCTTACAAAATACAATATTATTTCATAAAAAAAATAATACAGGTTGACAATCAAAAATCCGGTTCCATCAGTTTTCCGGTATGAATGTCGGAGTGCATTTTTAAATTTACCGCGTTGGCTCGCCATTGTTTTCTGGAGGCACCGTTTATGTTTTGACGGCCCTGTACTCCACAATCAGATGTTTGGTCATGCTTGCTATCAGGGTTGCCAGATTGGCTTTTTTTGACACCAAATGAGCTCTTTTTGGCTTTTTTAAGACATTGTTGGCGTTAGAAATTTTTTTAACATATTGGAGTTTTTTCTGGCTTTTTCTGCTTATTGGCATTATATAAAATCTTTTAACTTTTTCCGAGGGTAACATATTGGAGTTTTTTCTGGCTTTTTCTGGTTATTGGCATTATATAAAATCTTTTAACTTTTTCCGAGGGTACAATAACGATTAAAATTCTGTAGAACTATTTTATTTAATTGAATTAACATTCTGTAGAATTAGTCTTTTATTTAGTTATTGAACATGAAAATTTCATTTGCTTTTCATTATAGTTTATTTCATTAAAGCACTGTACAAATAGTCCTTTTCTGTTAAATATACAGTATATACATCAAAAATCCGGCAACCTCGAGACAGTTGCCGGATTTTTGATTATCAACCTGTATAAAGTATTTTAAATAGATAATTTTTTGAAATTTAGAAGATTATATTCAAATATTTTAAAACAAAATTATATAATTCAATTCTATATTCATTTTAATTTCGTGCAAAAATAAAGTACGAAAGCGTTTTAGCGTTTGGATACGAATAATTTTATTATTATTATTATTATTATTAATTATAGAAACATTCTTTCGAATAAAATGTTGCAGATAATATTTCTAAATGAAAGTTAATCAAGGTATGATATACAATTGTAATCCTGTTAAAGGCTTTCCCTGTTATTATATTTTTATTCTTTCGGTAGCGAAAAGCAGGTCACTTTTTCTTGTTAACCGGAGAAGTTCTGAAAGCATTAACATAATAGAATGAAAAATATAAGCGGGGTAAATATTTAAAAGTTTTAATCTAAATATACGAAAATTAGTTGGATAAGGCAATGATAATAAATTGATTAAAAGTATAATATAATAAATTTAAAATCAGTAATTATAACTTTCAATTTACATTTTTTATGCAAATAAATTCTGAGACATTTGAGCCGCTCACTTGCCAAATCGATTAACTCCACAAAACAAAAAGTGGAGAAAAATGATAAAATAAAAACTGTTTTTTAAAATTCCCTTTAAAATATAAATTCAAATAAACATTGTGATATGTATTATTATAGATGTAACTTTTATGTAATGACATATCAAATGCATAAGATAGTATATCCTTGGAGTAATCGTTAATTTAGTTACAGATTTTGAGTGACTGATGGAGTTAATCGATTTGGCAAGTGAAAAGAAAAAATAATAATAATACTATCGAATTCAATCTTCAAAATATTTTTAAAAATAAGTTAATACAATATATATTTCTAATGTTAAATAACAGTTTGGTTGCTAGATAATGGGCAGTTCCGTTTGTGGGTTCCCATAGCGGTATGCTACGCTTTCCCAAGATATTTAATGCTGGTCCTATGATTCATTTCGTGTAAAACAAAATGGGCGCTAAAATTTTGTAAGACAAATTTATTTATCTTGCAAAATGTTATTCTATTAATATTCACATAATATGTGGATATTAACAGAATAATGCTTTCATAAGGGCGGCCGGATGACCGAGTGGTAACGCGTTAGCGTGCCACGCAGGAGGACCTGGGTTTGCGTCCCGGGTCTGGTCCCGTATTTTTTCGGGGTACTGGGCCCGGCCCGGTGATTCCCGTCCTTCACCATCCGGCCCCCTCCACGGATGTGGGTGCAGCCCGTGGTTGGAACTGGCTCCGTCCCCTTAGCAATCTCTCTGATTGGAAAGAGGGCGTAAAATATGCAAAAAAAAATGTTTTCATAAGATAAATTTACTTTGTTTAATATAATAAATTTTTAAGATGATTAAATACAAAAATAAGGAGGACTATACTGAGACTCTACTGCAATATTGGCTCTAGAGCTTTTATTGCCTCGAACGAAAATTTTTGTCGCGCTCCCTCAAGTCGTCAGTTTTGATCAAGGATGGCTCTGAGGGTGATTGAACTGGACGGCAGCCCAGTCCGATCACTTTTTTTTAAATTGTGTAAAAATAATTGTCTCTTTTTACAATAATAACAACAAAAACAAAATACTTTTTATTACGGACAAAATAAGAAATTTTGTCTGTAATAAAAAGTAATATGAAGACTGAATTCGAAGATATGAATTTTTTTCACTTTCAAAAATCGAATAATTCCCTGTCACGTAAAAATTGTAATAACAAAAGCTTACTCCAAGGATATACTATCTTATGCATTTGATATGTCATTAGATAAAAGCTACATGCTTATTTGAATACGAATACTACAATGTTTATTTGAATTTATATTTTAAAACGAATCTTAAAAAACAATGTATATTATTTTTATCACTTTTCTGTACTTTATTAACTTAATCGATTTGGCTAGTGAGCAACAGATAACAGCAAAAGATAAATTATTTTAACTTTTTATGACGAGACAATACTAAGCAATTTGCTGTTGTTATCAAATATATACCATTGTATTAAAAATTACATAACTAAATTTCTGTTGTCGTATCAGAGATGACTAAAGACAGATCTTGACTAAAATCAAAGAATTTATTGAATAAAAACCGGTTAACCAAGACTCATGTAGGCAATAACACATCTTTTCTACACATCTCTCAATTTACCTTTTCAATTTAGTGATTTTAAAAGATGTAAAACTATAATTCTAATTTTGAGGGATAAACTCAACAACTGTAGATATATAACGGCACTTATAAACGTTTGAATTGCATTATTGCCACGACTAACAATACAGTATGGAGTTAATCGAATTGGCTTCTGAAAGAAATCAATTATTATTCAGAGGCCAAAAAACATTTTGTCATATAGTGGTGTTAAGCCTAACTATTAAGAAAATTATTATTATTATAAATAGTTAAGAGTCAACCAAGTACTGTGACACTAATATTTTAAAACTTTCAAAAAGTGGAGTTAATCGATTTGGCTTCTGAATGGCTCATTTAATAGTAAGATATAATACAAAATGTTAAAAGTTATATCTGGTTTATTGGTAAGGGAAACAAAAAGAGAAGTTAGGAAGATCAATGCCAAAATTATTACATGACATGTCATTTTGAAATAGTTTATCAAGACAATGATATTTCATTTAAATTCATTTCTGCAAAATAATGAAAAAATCACATTTGTTCTGTTTTTCTCAGCAGTTCTTCAGTTAGATTAGTTTTTATTATGCTGCTTAATCACATAGAGATATTTTTTGCTACGACCATCTTTAGATCTCATCACAGGCTCTGAAAGTGAAATATGGCTATCATCCTGATGGACCACCCAGAAGATTGAATGATGGGGTTCACTGAGCTGAGTCCGGATTCTGTGCAAAACTGAGATATGGGACCTGGAACTGAACCTAGTATTATAAAATAGTAAGCTATTCCTTTATTATTGCGGCCATCCGGCCGACCACATCAGATCGCAATAAAAGTATTGAGCATATATGACCTTACACTTCCGTAATCTATTAAGCATCTTTTAAAGAGGTATTCCGGATTCCATCATTTATTTGATATCATCATGGCTGACTAAGGATGATGATATCAGTTAAGTAATGAAAAAAAAATTTATGCAATATTGAATGTTATGAATTTTAAATTTAATGCATTAGAGCTCACAATCCTTATCTTCTTAAACATTTGAAGGTATGAAGTCCTGAATCAATCATGATCTGATGATTTCCTCTAGTATCTTAGCAAGCTATTTGAAACTGAAATGTAAACATCAGTGCTAGAAAAGCAAATACTATATAATATATCAATTTGTCGTATTAATTTTTCTCTGAATAAAAAAATTAGCTTTCAACAGTGAAAATTTTATAATAGTCCTCCATTGTTCGAAAATTATCTTTCTTAGAAAATAATTCATTTATAAGGACGAATTGCTTTGATTTATTTTTTTATTTGTAATGGAATTTAAAAAGTGGGATAAGATGGGGATATAGGGTAAAAAATAATTTTGACATTTTTTTATGTATGCATAAGCAACTTGATTTTAGTTATAAGTTAAAACTAATACTACATCATTTTTTTATTTGTAATGAATTTAAAAAGTGGGATAAGATGGGATATAGGGTAAAAAATAATTTTGACATTTTTTTTATGTATGCATAAGCAACTTGATTTTAGTTATAAGTTAAAACTAATACTACATCTGACAGCTATTTAGTTAACTATAGTTGGCGGCGACAACTTTTAGAGCCCATCGCAGACTGGCCAACATCTATAATGAAGTCAATCGGAAAATGGAATTTAATGGACCGAGCCCAGATCCCCTCATGAAAAAATTGCGATGTGGGATCCGGAATTGAACCCAGATCCTCGAAAATAGTAAGCGTGCTTTACCGCCCGGCTTCTCCGCAGTTCATTTAGTATCCTATATTTCGCACTATTTTGCTTTAAAAGATATATTTGTCTAGAGCAGTAGTTTGCAATTAGCTAAGATTTATGAATTTTCATGTTTCTATGTAAATGATATCATGGACCCGCTAAATTGATTTATGGAGTCCGCGGACCACCAAATAGGAAACACTAATCTACAGGTTTCATTATATCAATAGACAGTCAAGCAAGATATTTCCCGATCTGTCTTGCTTATCTGTCTTAATTTTTACAATCTACGTTTGGGCATAATTTATAATCTAAGTATAAACAAAAATATATGCGTAAAGAATTCATAGACTATTCGTTTTAAATGATATAAACTAATCATTCTAATAAATCTTATTTTGAGAATTTAATAGTATTTGAAATAAAATACTATATATCGTTTCTTATAATGATAATTTCGTAATAGATTATAACGATTTGACATTTTTTCAAATCGGAATTTCAGTCTAACCATCTCGCCCCATTATTGCGGCTAATAGTATTTGAAATAAAATACTATATATTGTTTCTTATAATGATAATTTCGTAATAGATTATGACGATTTGACATTTTTTCAAATCGGAATTTCAGTCTAACCATCTCGCCCCATTATTGCGGTAAGAGAGATTCATTTGATATGATGTTATAAACTGTTTAAGACCCTTAATCTTATTTTTGAGCAAGCAATTTAATACGGCGTTTACTTATAATAATATTTTCTAAGTTAAAATTTATATTTTGCACAAATATTTATAATTTTATAATCAAAATTCTAAAAACTGACTCATTTTGCCCCATCTTTCTGTATATCTTATCTTTCTAAGTTCAATGCTTTCAATTAATATTCGATAATTTATTTAATGTTATCTTTCTATTTTCATTCAAATTTCTTATAAGGTGGAGTGGGATAAGTGCGTAGTTGGGGCAATTGCATTAACGGGCTTTTTTTATTATAAGATAAGCGAAATTTTACAAGTTGATATTGTAGTAATCTACTAAATTATAAACTGTTTAAGACCGTTAATCTTATTTTTGAGCAAGCAATTTAATACAGCGTTTACTTATAACAATATTTTCCAAATTAAAATTTATATTTTGCACAAATATTTATAATTTTATAATCAAAATTCTAAAAACTGACTCATTTTGCCCCATCTTTCTGTATATCTTATCTTTCTAAGTTCAATGCTTTCAATTAATATTCGATAATTTATTTAATGTTATCTTTCTATTTTCATTCAAATTTCTTATAAGGTGGAGTGGGATAAGTGCGTAGTTGGGGCAATTGCATTAACGGGCTTTTTTTATTATAAGATAAGCGAAATTTTACAAGTTGATATTGTAGTAATCTACTAAAAGTTAATATCAGCCTATCGACATAGATATCGCGCGATGACTGATGAGATTCTAGTATTTACATCGACCATCATAAAAGCCTCGCATCCGAAGAGCGCACACAACTTTGATAGTACTATAAAAGTTCTTAGGATAACTTCATATTAGGGGCTTTTTTTGGTAACTATGAAGAATATTGATTAAAGTTTACATTAAATAAACAATATTTATTGACCATAAAAGTTCTTAGGATAACTTCATATTAGGGGCTTTTTTTTGGTAACTATGAAGAATATTGATTAAGGTTTACATTAAATAAACAATATTTATTGACATTTTAAAATTTATTGAGAAAACAACGCTCTTGCCCCATAAATATTGTTACATGGGGCAAGTGCAGATTATCACCTTGGGGTTCGTGCATATTAGGCAGCTCTTGCCACATACCACGTTCAGTTTTATTATTTCTTGTTATTGACTTTTTTCTTGCAAATAACATGGTTCGCATCTAAGTCAGGAAAGCCAACAGGGGCGATTATTCAAAAGAAATAAACGAATGTGAACTTTGTCTAGATTATGATTGATAAATGCAAAGATATCAATTAAAATTTTTGTATAAACCATTTTTCATTTGATAATAACAGCAAAAGATAAATTATTTTAACTTTTTATGACGAGACAATACTAAGCAATTTGCTGTTGTTATCAAATATATACCATTGTATTTAGTCTTTGAACTTTATATTAAAATTCTAACATTTTATAATATTTACCTTTGAATCTGGTGAATTGAATTTTATTACTGCTATGTCATTTTTTTTTTCTAATATGAGATGTTTATGTCCTAGAAAGAAACAAATTATATAAGATAGCATTATGCAAAAGTATTAATATAATACTTGATTTTCCAAAAACAATGAACAAAAACTATTCAAGAACAATTTAGCAGAGCTAAATTAAAGCAATGGTATCATGAATATAATAATAATTATAACAATACTGAAACAAGAAAAAGAATACTAAAGAAAGCCTAACATTTTGATAGCTTTAATCATTAAAAAATATTGGACACATGGATCTACATGATAAACTACATTATGCATAACAAGTTTTGATTGGATGACAAATAAAATGCCCTCTTCAAGAATATTATTTTTCCCTATTATTTTAATAATTCCATTGAAACATTTACTCAAGTGCAAGACCTGTTGCTTACATAAAAAATAGTTCCTTCAGTTTGATTTAATGTTTTAATTGATTTTATCAATAAAATAAACAAGCAATTTTTTTATAATACAGGCAAACCTTGCTTTACAGCATTTCACTTTATACAGTTTCACAAATACAGTGCTTCTCAATTATATTTCATGTTTTTATTTTATATCTCAAAAGGAAAATGATACATAATGTGAGGCCCAGACCGAAACCGGAAGTGCAAACGACAGGCGTTAGGCTTACAAGCAGTCAACAAAGCTCGTGCGAGGTAAGGACGGGTAACGAAGGCAGTTCGACGAGTTCAGACAGAGACAATATTGAATGTAAATCCAACAGCTTCTTTATTTGTCAATAAAAGAGATTTCAATCTTAGAACTTTTGTTCCCGACAAGACAAAGAGAGAGATACCTTGAGGTGATCAATAGTTTCCACGTTTAATCAAAGAAAAAAAAAACACATCTGCAAACAGTCTTTAGTCCTTTTTTACTACAGTCTTTAGTACAAATATGGTAACCAAGGTGACACTATCACTTTACTCAGTCCGGGTACTGGATGATACTGTTGATTCTCGATTATTAAATCCTTTGGATCTTCTTAATTCAGAGCGATGTCGAGTGGAGGAACAAATGGCATTCTTAAATTCGTCCAGGATATGGTGGTCAAAATGGCAATTACTTGCCAGGTGAAAACAAAGCGAAGCGAAGCCTTGATCTTGAGCAACTTCGCTCTTTTATATCTTTGACCTAATTGGTGCCCTTTCCTTGGGATGTTTCCCTTTAACTTACAGATGGTTTAGGTGTCAATTCTTGGACTGTGCATCGACACCTGAAAAAACTATCTTAAATTTATTATTTCAAAGAACAATAATGACATTTAATACATCCTGTTATTCTATTTCGACATTGTCATCACATTTCTCAACTCATCTCCAAGAAAAAGGAGGGGAAGAATTCCTGATCCCCACAATAAAGAAGGTATGTAAAACAAATTAATACATAGACAGGCTGGATCAGGAGCTCTCCTAAAAGAACTGAAAATGTGAGATTTAGAATCAAACCCATATCTTCCATGATGACATGCGAATGCTTTACCACATGGCCATCCAGCTGAATTTTTTAGATGTAACACTATTGTGAACTTAATGAATAATAATGTAAACATGCATTTAGGTTTTTATATGCATTAGGAAATTAAAAAAAGGCTGTAATTCACTTTACGGTGGTGATCAGGACTGCAACTGTTGCAATAATGTGGTATGCTTGTTATCTAAATAAAATCTACTTAAACAGAACCTGAGGAAAGATTTTCAATTATTTATAAAATTTTTCTTCTGGTTGTTTAAAATGTTTTGTTTTTATTAATGAATTATATCAAACAAGATTTATGGTATATTTTATATTATTAATTAGAAATTTTTAAATTATGGATTTAAATCACAAAAAAAATATTTTTAATAACAAATTATATATAAATACTTACTTTTCAGTATTTTTGTTAAAAATTGTGATCGTACAGGATCTAAAAAAGTATTTATAGATTATTATATATTTTATTATTATTATT
>AYEL01033645.1:0-19200 GCA_000484575.1 Olivierus martensii
TGTGTGTAACGGTACTGAAGAGGGACTGAAATGCAGTCCGAAAACGTTATACTGCAATAAATTTATATAGAACTTGCTAAGTGAGCTGTTTTTAATCCGTATATGATAATAAGCAAGTTGTTTTTCTATGTGATATTTAATCTCCACTTTATTTTCCATTTTGATATGACATCCCAAAAAAAGTTTTTTTTGTAAATAAACCTTGAGATGTCTGCTGTCAAAATATATAATGACAATAGGGTTTAAAATGAAGTTGGCTGGTTAAAAATACAATTAATGACGCTCATGGGAAAAACCGAAATTACTTTCCGAACAACCCAATATATTCAAATAAACAACAATAATTTTTAAGTAAAATTTTTATTTAATCTAATTAATGATATTAAGTAGATTTATATCACATTTTATTTAGTTAATCTCTAATATATACTACATTAACACATTCAACATAATAATAATTATTTTTATTATTAAATACAAACTGTGATAAAGAAAATTCTGGAAATGATCCTAATTTTTAACATATTGCAGTAGCCTATCAGTAATATTTGTTTAATCTTATCAAATTCTCATAACACTTTCCAAAAATATATAGAAATAGCTAGTTTCTGGAATTTAAATATTTTAATCTGTAGATAAAATTATCATCTATTCTTGTATATATTCTGTCATCAATTCTAAACATAATTATTCAACATCCATTAAAATTTGATTATTTTTAGAAATAAAATGCTTTGAATCAAGATTCAAATCTTCATCAGATAACACAAGTGATTTTTAATTTTCATCAGATAACACAAGTGATTTTTAAGTAATGTATGAAATTCTAACAACTTATAGCCTTAATTCTCTATAGATCTATGTCTCAATAGATTTTTTATGATGTCTTATGTTCTTTCCATATCTTTATCAAAGTAGTTTGGTTTAGAGAATAAGTTATTTAAGTGAAGCAAATATGAATTTTGATAGTTTTTGGACCTACTAATTATGGATCAAAGACAAGTACTACTGATCAATTTTCATTATGAGTAATAATCATTAACTGATTTAGAATATTATTTTTAAACATGATTGTAATTTATAGGGAAGTGAATTAATCTTTATATATAAATTGTCCAACTAAATAGCAGCTCTATGAAATTAATGATAATTTTGGATTACACAGCAATTAATGGAAAATAACACTTTGGGATGGCCACTATTTTAGATAATGAAAAAAAATCTATGTAAATTTCTGAAAGTTGAAATTTCTTATCTAATGACAACTCAGAGATAATCAGATTAATTGGATGGACTTCAGATGATCATGAATATCATCTCCACAACACAAAATTCTTAAATAATTTTATCAACTAAGAATTTTTTCAAGCATATGGAGGAAGAAATTATCATCACTAACTATTTTAACTTATTCTTGACTAAGTCCATGTATAATGTGGACATGGCCACATTTTCTTCTCATTGTAAACCAAGCCTGGTTTTAAGACAGGCAAACAAATTAAATGCAACATAAAATTATTCTAGTATCCAGGGCTGGATTTACTTATAGGCCAATTAGGCTGCATCCTAGGGCTTCTCAATTCTAGGGGCCCCAAAACTATCAACTTTAGTTTAAACTATCAACTATCAATATTAGTTTTCAACTTTTATAAACTTTAATGAAAACCCATTTTTTTCTTATTAAAAGTGCTAGATAGAAAGTAAAATTTTAAAGATTCCCTTATAAGTTATAAGGAGCCTTTAAAGATAGTAAAATTTTAAAGGTTCCTTATAAGTTATAAGGAGCCTTTAAAATTAACGTAGCTGATTTGAATTTTTAGGGGCTCCAAAACCTTGCTCGTCCTAGGTGTAGCTGATTTGAATTTTTAGGGGCCCCAAAGCCTTACTCGTCCTAGGTTGATTTGAATTTTTAGGGGCCCCAAAGCCTTGCTCGTCCTAGGGCCCCCAAAGTTCCTTATAAGTTATAAGGAGCCTTTAAAATTAGACGTAGCTGATTTAAGTTATAAGGAGCCTTTAAAATTAGATGTAGCTGATTTGAATTTTTAACTTCAAAGCCTTGTTCGTCCTAGGCCCCCAAAAATGCAAATCCGGCTCTGCTAGTATCTAATGAATGCTTAGCTCTTTGTTGTATAACTGCTTGTTTTTATGGATCTGGCACAAGTGCTTTCATCTAAGAACAGATTTTCATGTTATATATATTTTTTTATACAAGAAGAGCAAAACAGCACCTGTTTCATATTTCAATTCTTGTTGTTTATATGAGAATCATATTTTTCTCTATGGATACAGTTTAAAAAAATAGCATGTCATAAATATTATATTTATAATGGTGCCTTAACTTTCTTGAGGACAGATGCTCTAAGTTGTAGACTCTGAATTAGAGTAAGAATTTATATATGTTTATGTATATTAAAGTAGGGGTGTAGAAATAGCATGGAGGCAGAGGTCTAATATAGTGGGTTAAGCAGCAAAGTAAGAGGACAGTAATTGGATAGGAGACTATAAAAACTTAAAGGTAACTGAACTAGAAATAGATTGAGTAGTGAGTATAAATAATCATGAGTAGTGGATATAGATTAAACATTTATAATACTAAAGTCTAGAGGATATAAAATTAATAATAAATAGCAGGAATAAATTCAGTGTACTGTAATGATTAGCTATCTTTGCTCTCCCTCTCCAACCCACATTAGACCAGTGTGGAGAGTAATGGTCTACAACCTTTTAGATTGTTCCATAATGCACAACACAAGATTAAGGCCCTCAGTCACCAGCAGCACTGGAAGTTCTGGTCATGGCACCAACTGGAGTATGGAAAGTGCAGGGGGTGCTAAGAATACCTGGATAGAGTGGCTGCCTTCAATTACCGACCTTGGTGCTATGTATAATGGATGATCCCTTTAGATAGAAGACTACCTACAGGAACTGGAGAATGAAGCAGAGAAAATCAACTGGCACATCATTGGACTCAGCGTTTTTTTGCTTTGGATTCTTAGTGAAAATATAAACCATAATAAAATACCGTATTTGCTGGCATATAAGACGCACTTTTTTGCTAAAGAACATGGAAACAGGGCTGCAGAGGTATTTCGGGCCACCCCCAACTGAGAAAATGATAAGAACTTGACGGAATCAGAAAGAGGATCTAAAAAAAGCAACTCACAGTAAACATAACCCACAAAGGGGAACTGCACAATGGCCTGAACTTGAGGCAGAGCTGAATACTTGGATTTTAGACCACAAAAGCGGGACTTTCAGTGTCTACAAAAATGATTATTCATCAAGCGAAAGCGATAGCGACTGATAGACAGATTGCCGATTTTACTGGATCAACATCATGGTGTTCAAGATTCATGAAGAGAAACCAGCTATGTATGCGGACTAAAACAAAAATATCGCAAAAGATGCCAGACGAATATGAAGAAAAAATTATTGAATCTCATCAATTCGTCATTAATGCACGAAAACGAGAAAATTTTGAATTTGCACAAATAGGAAACAAGGACGAGGTTCCTCTGACTTTTGATGTGCCCTCAAACAAAACTGTAGATTCCAAAGGTACAAAAAGTGTTACTGTTAAAACTTCAGGGCACGAAAAAACTCACTACACGGTTGTTTTATCCTGCTGTGCTGATGGGACAAAATTGCCCCCACTATTGATTTTTAAAAGGAAGACACTACCCAAAGAAAAATTGCCTGGAGTGTTTATACATGTTCACGCAAAAGGCTGGATGGATGGAGGAGGAATGAAGTTATGGATAGATAAAATTTGGTCGAGGCGCCCTGGCGGACTGTTGAAGAAACCTGCCCTACTAGTATGGGATCAGTTTCGTTCTCACAGAACAGAAGATGTTAAAAATAAACTCAAAGAATTGAAAACTCAGTTAGCTGTAATTCCAGGAGGCCTAACTAGTCAGCTTCAACCTTTAGATGTCTGCATTAATAAACCATTTAAGGGATTTATGAAGGAGAAGTGGAACAGCTGGAGGCAGTCTTCAAATTTTGAGGTTACACCATCAGGAAGAAAGAAGAGGCCTAGCATTTCGCAAGTTTGTGAATTGGTCAAAGCTTCATGGGATGCTGTGAAAACAGAGACAGTGGTTAAATCATTTAAGAAGTGTGGCATTAGTAATGCACTGGACGGTACAGAGGACAATTTGTTGTATGAGGACTCAGATGCTGATTTAGAAGAGGTTTCAAGTGACTCTTCATTTAGCTCTGGAGATGAGTGTCTGGGTCTTGACGAAGAAGATTAAAAAGGTGTTCTTCCCAGATAGATTGGGTATTTGCAGAAAGTATTACTTTGTATTTATATTTAAAATACTGTAAATTCATTATAACTGTGGAATTCCGGGCGGAATCGGAAATGCGGAATTGACAGGTCTTACGACCTACAAGCAGTCCAGGTTTGACGCGTGAGTAAGGATGACTGTCTGAGGCGTCTCAGCAAGAAATGGAGAACAACATTGAATTTAAATTCAACAGCTTCTTTTATTCATTAAAATTATTTGAGAGAGAGCTGAAATTACAAACGTTTTCCTGACACAAAGTTGGAGAGAAATACCTGCAACTCTGATGACTTCCTATCATGGATATCGACGGCACAATAAACAGTCTTTAGTCCAGTTTTCTTGTTGTGATCTACTTCCCAGAAGACAACACAAATGCGCACAAATAGGTGATCTTGTAGTTTGACAATTAGTATTGTGAATATTTAACAGAATTGTTGAATGCAACAATTCTTTTATTAGAGAACGTTGTAACTCGATGTTTCGGCGAAACGACATTCGGTGAGAATGAGTTTTGGTTGAAGACGATCTTCCGATACGGTGGTGATTAGCCCAAAGCCGTCTTAGACCAGCGATCAAAACAAAAGGAAGCGATGTGCACAAAACCCAGCGAGCTCCACCTGGACCTTTGTCCAGCCTCGCTCTTTTATAGTGCTGCCCTCTCCTTCACCTTTCTCCCGGGCTGGCTGTCATTGTTTTTCATACCGTCGTTATCGGCGATCAGGTAACATTCCTGATCAACATTTGAATAAACAATCGTGAAATAATAGTTTCAAAGAACGGCAAGATAAACGTACACGTCCTCTTTCTCAACCTACTGCGTCATCGGATTTCATTTTATTTGCGTCGTTGAAATTATATAAAAAAAAAAAAAATTATACTTGGATTCGAATCCCGACAAAAGGAAAAGGGGGGATTTCCGACCCCCTACATAATGATCAGTAATAAAGTTTTATCCTTCAAAAATGTGTATAAAAAAGAGGGTGCGTGTCTTATACGCTGGCAAATACGGTAATGTCCAAATCTTGCAGAAGAGTTTATGGAACTTGGTGTTCAGTCATAAACCACACAAATTCTAGAAAAAAAATCCAGAACTGTCTTATTTCCAATTTCTGAACTATCTGACTAGTTTTTCATCGAGAATGATAAGTGTAAGGAAATGTTTGCTCGTATAATAAGCGAGATTTTTTCGGTTCAAGAAGAATATTTAGAATATTTTTTTATATTTTCAGAATATTTTTCTAACTTAAAACATTTCAATAAAGAAATTTGTTCGAAGAAGCAGAAAATCGAAAAACCATAAAGAAAATGAAAAAATAATGCATACAAAGTTTTCACAGTAATGCAATACTTAATTGTAAAACATAAGATATATTATTACAAATACAGATATTGCTTTTATAAATCTTTGATTATTTGCAATTTTTCTTTGTTTGTAAATAGTGTGTAAACACTTCCATATTGAAAATAAAGTTTGCATATTCCTGATTTAAGTATTAAAATTCTTTAATATTCAAATATTAGAATTTGCAAATTCCAGTTGAAAATATAATTTGTGATTAATGAATTGATTTCACACAAAAAGAGCATTATTTCAGTGTACCAGTGTTCAGTCTACCAATTTTTTTTGTTTACTTAGGAAATAAAAGAATCTGTCATCTGAACAATTTTAAAAGAAACCATTTTTCTGTTCTTTGCTCTAGATTATTTAGAAATTAAAGTTTTAATTTGTTCATATTCTCGTGCTGAAAATAATAACTTATAAATAGCAGTTGTTAATTTTGTTCTTTATGTTTTGAGTTCACTGCAGAATTTAGTATAACAATAAAAATTTTTAAGAAAAGTTGTAGAAAATTCCAAGGAATTAATTACAGTTCAATACACCCAATTGACAAAAATTCAATATCGTACTTATCTGCAGTAGATTTATTTATTGTAATCAATCTTAGTAAACGTATATAAATATAAAACGTATATAAATATATTTATATTAACTAGAACTACACTGTCTCAAAAATTTAATGAATACAGTATATAACTAAAAATGATTGATTTTTTTTTAATATTATTAATAGTAAAATATCTGATAAATAAAAATTAGATATTTAACCTATAATATTTAGCTCTCTAGCATTATTATGATGCTATAATTTTCTGATATTGGTAGTTATTACTAATATCAAAATTCTGATTTAAATTACTATTTGCATAAATGATCAAAAAAGTATTTTCATCGACCATATTATCTTTATTGTATTCACAAATCATTTAAATTAATAATGACAGATAAAATATATATGATGCTTGAAAATTTGTAACCACATTGAAATGCCCAATACTTGTTAATTTTTATGCCAACAAAAATATATAGCTTACTATAGAATTGTCATATTTATGATATTCCTGTTTTCTTGAAATATAAAATGGTTATAAGATTAATTAATTATTTTAATTTCCAGATGGCAAAAAGAATAGTGATAATAGAATCTTTCAACTATGTAATATCTATTATTTTGATCTTATCAATGTGTGATATTTTTTGGCAAATTTCTAATAATAGAATCAATAGATGAAGTAAAACAATGAGAGTGAATATCTTCAATAAATATTTTAAAAACCTGAGATTTTGAAATGAATAAAAATATTCATTTTAATAGATTGTCATTGCTATGCAATAGATTTCTATGAGCACAACACATACATAGAACAGAATTTTGAAATCAACATAAAAAACTCTACAATGATTGGAAATTAATACCATATGATAGAATGAAATATTGATTCTATGGACCACATAGAAAAGAAATAATGTGAAGACATGCTTATGTTGCCACTGAACAGTATCCTATATTATTATCTTAAATAGCTCTTTTCATTTCTAAATGAAAAGATACAAACAATGAAAGGTTCCTAAAAGGTCACAAACACAGGGTGTTCCTAAAAGGTCTTGCCAAATTTAAATCATAGATGCTCTTCATCAAAATAAAGCAAAAAGTTCACACATACGATTGGAAATTTCTTTTTCATGATAACATAGAATGTAAAAGCATGCAGTTTAATAGGCCTGTTAGTGTTATGATGGGGTAGTAAATTGTGGTTTGCAATCAACTTTAACAAAATGAACTGAATATTAACCACATCACTTTGCAAGCTACAGGGAGAGTCTGCAAATGGCTAGAAATAACTTATGGTTTTGTACCAATGCTTTTATACCTTGCTATCTCAAAAAGGAAATATTCCTGGAACCATATTTATGTGAACTTTTTGCTTTGTTTTGATGAGTAGCATCTGTGATTTAAATTTGGTTGGATCTTACTCTGTATATTATATAACATACAGATTTTTATTTAACTTAAAAATACTTAACTATTTTGATAATGGACTCTGTATTAGAGAAATTTTAAGATAATAGTGAGAAAAATAGGAGTTGTTCTGTTAAGATTTTATCAATGTTTAAACTTTGAAAATTTTGCATCCTTAATAAGGACATTTTAAAATTATGAAATATTAATGTAACCTGTCAGAAAAATATGTAAGAAATTGAAGCTATAAGTAGCCATATAACAGAATTTATTATGAAAAATGTTTTCAACAGTACAACTGTCTTTCTCAGCTTCTAAAAATAGAATATAGGAATTCCTCAACGTTACATCATATGTGGAACTGAGACCAGCAATGTTATTTGAGATGATGTAAATCAAGATTGATTTGTTCCCATAAACAAAATGTTAAAATAGCTTTATTGATTCCAGATCAAACATTTTGAATAAGAAAAATAGATATTCTTATTCTATATTTATCAAAAGATTTACGAAAGATATGAAACCTGATAAATCAATAATTTAAGCAGAAAAGGGCATTCTCTCTTGAACTGTAGCCACAACATCTGGATAATCACTAATATTTAATAATAAAAATTATGATAAAACAAATCTTTGATCATTACTTAAGGAAATCAAGTACTGAACTTTGCAAGATAAATACTCTTCTCTCAGAATATCCTGAAAGGAAGAAAGCATTTGTTTATTCCTTGCTTTATTGTTGCTGCTCATTGCTCATTTGAATCAGTGTTCTGATTAATTTCAATATTGCTTTAATGAGTCCAATTCCCTTCAATTTTCAAATCATCATGATATGATCTGCAGATTCAGGATAAATTCAAATCTTTTGACGATGCTTTGCTTCCAAATTTTAGTAAGATCATTGAATTTTTGAACTTTTCATGGGAGTAAGTTCCTCAAAAACATTTCCATTAAATCATCATGATATGATCTGCAGATTCAGGATAAACTCAAACCTTTTGACGATGCTTTGCTTCCAAATTTCAGTAAGATCATTGAATTTTTGAACTTTTCATGGGAGTAAGTTCCTCAAAAACATTTCCAGAATTAAGTTGTTGCCATAACACTGTGATTTCTTCATTGCTTAAATAATAGAATTAATTTTTGGACTAATACTTGAACCCTGAAAAGCAGTGAAGAAAAAAAGATTCTTCCAGATGTATTTCATTGTTTTTGTCTGAATTTTTGTCCATGCCTCTCATAAGCCACTTGCACTTATTTGAAAGTTGTTCTCCTTGTTTTATGTTATAGAAATAACTAAATAGCAGTTGATTAATCATAAATTGTGTGTATCTTTAGTAAGTTCAATTATTAATGAAGAATGGGATTCAATGAGCAAAGCCCAGATTGTCATGAAAAATTCTGAAAACATATGACAGAATTGATTCCAAAACATTCAGGATGAGGTCAACATGTTTTTATGAGATTGACTCATTCTTCACCATAAATTAGTAGACAGTTCAGCATTCAACCAGAGGCTCAAGAATCAAGTCCATATCCTACACCAATGAACTGAATTAGACAGATGAATGTTTGGAGGCAAAACAGTTTTTAAATAATTTGTATCTCACATATATACAACTTACAAGTTAGATACCAAATTATTTATGATATACTCGTAAGAGCAGTTGTAATAGAATATACTGATAACCAAAATAATGTAATTACCACTGAACTATTTGAGAATCCAAGTAATTAGTTGCAAATGGATTCTTTCATACTATTAATAAATCATCTACATATTGATATGATTTAATAACATTAGTAAAAATGAATAAAATTCAGTTTTCTTAAATGTGTATAATTAAATCAATTATAGGTCCATTTCTCTGCATTTCCTAGAAAAATAATACACCACAGCATTTAAGCAAGAACAATCTTTATTTGTTCCTGCTTAAATACTGTGCTGTGTATATTATTTTGTATGATTAAATTTGCTGGTGTGCTTGAAAATAGATTGCTCTATGAAAATTCCGTATTATTCAAGATAAAATGATTAGTAATTTTTGCTGCTGTTAATTATTAATTACTGTTTTCATCAGGGCTGTCCAACCTGTGGGCTGCATGCGGCAAAATATAAAATGGTAAA
Source organism: Olivierus martensii (assembly GCA_000484575.1). Taxonomy (NCBI): domain Eukaryota; kingdom Metazoa; phylum Arthropoda; class Arachnida; order Scorpiones; family Buthidae; genus Olivierus; species Olivierus martensii. Next base: position 9,720 of record AYEL01033645.1, read on the forward strand.
CTTCTTTAAAACATTGAGATTTTTATGTAATTTATTTTATTTTTTGAAATTTGTGTGGTGTTGTAATAGTTTTTATTAATAAAGTGTTATTTATAACACCATAACATCAAATATCCCATTAGTAAAGAAAAAGAAATGTCTTTCATTTCTTTTTCTTTACTAATGGGAATATATAAAAATATTAAAAATATAATAAAAATAAAAATTTGATTAACTTCATTATTTTATTTAAATATCTATCTACATTTCCTATTTCTATTTTCTAAAATATTTCTTATTTCAGTGATTAGTCTTGACTTGCTGAATGATTTTTAAAAAATTTCTGAACGAAAAGTCAAAGATTATTACACTACAACATTTTTGCTTATTTGTCATGGTGGATATCATATATTATGTGTTATTTATTAACTTTTTTGTTTAACAACTATCATTAGAATTAATTTATTATATGTGTGGCCTGAGACAACTTTTTTCATCAAATGTGGCCCAAGGAGGCCAAAAGGTTGGACACTCCTGGTTTACATCAAACTAAGATGTAAGTTCTTACATCTCAAGATAAACTAACAGTAATTTGTGTAACAATTGAGGGATTTAAAACATTCTCTAATAATTTATTAGGCAAGGAGCCATATTTCATGAATTACTTGGTAATGTCTTTTGTAATATTGATTGTAAAAGTGCAGTTTATCTAGGCTCCTTGCCTAATAAATTATTAGAGAATGTTTCATGAATTACTTGGTAATGTCTTTTGTAATATTGATTGTAAAAGTGCAGTTTATCTAATTCTTTAAATTTGCTATCTTCTTTTCTGATAGCTATATGGGAGAAGGAGAATTTTTCTATCAACAATAAGCCATAATTAAATAAATATTTCGTACATTCTAATTTTGTAAAAAAAAAAAAGAGTTGAAGACAGGTTGGAATGGAAATAATATTAGATAGGGTAATGTCCTACATGCAAGCAACACAACACTATACAATGCAATACTACAAATGCAATGTTTTGCTATGCTATGCTACGAGCAACAGTTTGTCTCATGAGAAGTGTTTCTATAGTAGCTATAATTTATCCACTAGATGCTGATTATGTTAATTTTTATCTCTCATGTTCCATAATACAGGATTTTTTTTAATTTGCTTATTAACTTCTAAATTGAACTCTGTAGCCATAATAATTTTGCCTTTGTTGCTTCAGAAAACAAACTAATTTGTATTTCAACTATAGAGGATGATGCTGTGTGTGCTACAATACACACATGGGGCACAGCAGAGTTGTTTAATGGTTGTTTTCTATGCTCATAGTATTGCATCATACAACAATGTTGCATCACTTGGATGTGGGCCATGACCTTAAGGATATTAGGAAAGTTTTTGCTTAATGATGGTAAATTTCACTTAAATTGGAAATAACTTTTTATTAGCATTCAAAATGTCTATAGATAATATATCTATTATCAATGAGTTTTCTAATATATTTGAAAATGATTATAATCATATTTTTCATTACATAATTAAAAATATGCAATTAGTAGATATATTTTTCAATTAATTAAAGGCATAAAATTATAATGCATTTAAAAAAATAATAAAGTATAAAATTGCATATAAAACTTATAACAGAAATATTGTTTAATAAAAATCATGTTGTTGTTATTTTTACCAACAAATAATTTCCACATAATAGTAAAGTGCATCAGTCTCTAGAATTGACTGAGTGGGTGCCTTGCAGTTGTTTCTTGTAAATATCTCATTTTTCATTAATATTATACTACTTTTTCTGGATGATTTTGCATTTTCTCAATCAACATTAACATTATGGCAATAAGTTTCTTTTACTAACTTCTTCATGAATCTATTGTATCTTATGCTGCTTTTTGTGTTCCTTTATTCATTATTCTAATCCTTGGGAAGCTCCTATATATCATTGCTACTCTGTGATTGTGGGCCAGTATCAATCCTCGAGCCATCAGTTACTGGTCTGCAGTTAGTTGCCATGTTTTCAGAAACATAGCACTAGTATATTATAGCTTTATAGTTCATAGGCATTTTGTCATTCAAAGACTATACAGTAATATGTATGCTAAATGATGTCAAGAGGTACGGAATGAGGAAATTATGTCTATACCTAACTCTTGTTTCTTGAAACAAGTTGGAAATCTTATGCTTGTCCATGGAGAACTGGAAAAAACTGCCAATTTGTGAAGCACTGGAAAAGAAATTAATAGTCTATCATGTAAAATAATTTGAGCTGCTATATATCATTGATCTAGTTAATTTGTTAGAGTTTTTTTATTAAAATCTTGCATTCTCTTTTCAATTATTTTGAAATATCTTACTCTTGTCATTATGTAAAATACCAAAGGCTTTAGATTGTTTACATTCCATTCCATTAGCATATATCTTCAATGAATTATTTTTAAAGAGAACATTTATTTGGGGAATTTCCTATAATTGTTAGTACAGTAATCATTTTAGTTTTGAAAACTATATTTTTCTTTTGACCTCTATGATTATATTATTAAAAATTTTATCATCATAAGTGTGCTATATTATATTATAGTATGCATATCTATATTATATTTTGATTGGAATTATGAACTAGCAGTTTTGAAGCTTTAATTTTTTTAAAAGATCAGCATTTTTTTACTTTTTTAATCTCACCTAATTTAGTCTTGTATAATCCTGATATATTCATGCAATACCTAAATCAAATAGGGAGATTAATCATTTATGTTCTGGGTGACAAATGTCTTTCATTTATAAATTCATTTTGATAGGAAAGCATTTCCAAGAGATAAGATATCTGTATTATATATCTTATCTATAACAAATCTTCTGTTTTTAATATTCTTGAAATTATGAACGTCTGAAAAATTTCATATCAAAAGTTTTATTTAATTTCTCTTTGAATACTAATTTTACAAATCAATGTCTGTATAAATAGGGATAATCAGCATGAACATAGATCAAAGTTACTTCCATTCCAAGAGCTTCAAAAAATTTGTTTAGTGTAAATCAATTCAGATATTGGCATTATTTATGCCCATTGCTAATGACATATCTGTAATATTGGCAATGGGAAGGAGAGATTTTGTTAATTTAGACAGTGTTGTGCATATTGATTTCTAAATGCAGGTAGTCCTCAACTTATGACCAACTCAACTTATAATCACTTGTACTAATGACTGTGATGAAATCCATTAATTCTGTGATTGGTCAATACATTTCAATGGGTCACTGATCCAATGATAGGAAATATGAAAAGTATTCTTTTTTGTGGCTGATTCTTGTTGTTTTTTTTTGTTGTTTATGTTTATTAAGTTAATGTATTATATAATCTAGTAAACAGTAGAAGTGAGAAATCCATAAATTTTTGGCATTTTAAATGTCTGACCATTCCAACTTATGCCAGTAGAGTTTAAAACCACACTCCATGTAACTTGAGGACTAACTATAAATTCCAACAATAACTGTTTTGGTAATATTTTTGATGATTTTGTAATATGAGAGCTTGTTGATTTAATAAATTTGATTTTGTGTAAAAAATTTTGACAGAAAAAATATTTAAAAATCATTTTTATAATTTAGTGTACAGTGTGATATTGCAATTTTACACTATAGTATAGCAACCATAACAGTATATATTAGGGTATATATAAATAAACTATAAATAAAAACAAGCTTATAACAACCCTAATTTAATTTAAAATGTTTATTAAAAATCTTTCTTTTTCAGATAATAATCCATCATCAGTAAGACATAATAATCCATCATTAGTAAATGAATAGCAACAATAATTATGGCAATACTATAATTACTTTCATATTGACAGTTGTCAAGCTGTAAAAAGCTATTTTAATTTGTACATTTGTGTCATATTTGGATAATTATATTTCCTTTCTTTTAGATAGCTTATACAGTTAACCGAACCTTGTTTAAGTTAAAGACTATCTGTATATATAAATTTGACTTAAGTAGTACTAATACTTAACTTTATATAAGTCAAATTTATATATACAGATAGACCTTAACTTAAACAAGGTTCAGTTTGAAACCTGGGGTCATAAGCTGAAGCAGTCAGATGTTGAAATTGTCCAAAATTTGTGGATTTCCTGCTACCAATCTTTATTAGGATACTACACATTATCACAATAAACTTAACAAACACAAAACTATAGGAACCAGACACAAAATGATAATTTTGGTACACCAGATCATTGCTCATGGACTTGTATGCATAACCAATCCAACTGATCTACATCACTATAATAATTTACTGATTACATCACTATCATAAGAACAAATGATTTGTAAATCAAGAACTGCATGTATAAATAATTACATAATTTATTTATGTAAATTTGACTTGCATAAAATTCAACATATGTAACATTATGAAGAACATAAGTCAGGGAGTTATTGTACATAATTTTTATTTTTTCATATAAGTTCACTCTTCTCTATCATAATCTATGTAAACTATCTCAGATAATTGAGAATTGGCTGTATTGAGAAAGAAATTAATTCATCATATAATTATATTATGCCAGACATTACATTAATTGATTAAAAACAAATAATAAAATCTGCTAATTATATATCAGCAAATATAAAATTATAAAATCTACTAATTATATATCAATATAATTAGTAGATTTTATAATTTGTTGATTTATACATAAAAGAAAAATATAGAAATACAAAAGTAATACTAATTTTCATATATATTGTGATTATTGTTCAATATTAAAATCTATAAGCACTAAATATATATTAGAACAATTTATTTTTTATAATTAAATGCAATATTTGTAATATAGAAAAAATCCTAAACTCACTTTATCCATCTACGTATTGTCTACATAAAAATGATAGTTCTCTGCATTAGTTACTCATACTAGATTTCAATTTTGTAGCTTGTTTTAGATTTTATCTAGTATATTATCTTTCATACAACAACAATGCTAATTGTTATTACAGTATGATTTCTATTATTATTATTATTATTATTATTATTATTATTATTTTTTTTTTTTAATTTATAAAAAATTAATTTTTTAAAAATTTTAAAAAATTATTTTTTTTAATAATTAAATTATTATTAATTTCTTTCCATCCTTCTACTTTTACAATAGTAATTAAATCATTTAAAACAATTGTCCAAAAAATCAGAAGTCTTTTTATTAGACTCATCTTTTTAGCCTTTTTTCAGGACCATCATCAAGTTGAAGATTCTTTGTCTGTTTTCTTGACACTAAATTTTATAGGCATTATTTATCTACAGAAGATCTCTATAATTGGAATTGCTTATCATGCAGATTTTAGACATTCATTTTTCATTAACCAAATATTATTTTATTAATTTTGAAGTACTGGTAACTAAACATCTATTTCAAGATAGTGACCATTTGATATTTTAAAATCAATATATTTTTGAAATTATTAACGATGATATACTCTTAAATAAAAATAACAGAACATTTTATAAGAAAAAAAATAATGATGATATTTTTTATTGCAAAGTATAAAAATATATTTGATTCTTATTTATACGTTTACATGAGCTTCCCAATTTATGTAAAATATATATTCATGTAACATTTTATAAGTTAAATTTACATAGGTAAATTTATATATATAAATTATTGCATAATTGTTATGTTAAAATTAACACCTCTTTGTAGGAGATGTGGTTATAGCTGTTATAATATGGTATACATGTACAATTTGCATCATATTACAATAGTAACTATAATTACACCATCAATATTGTCTATAATTCTTGTTTTAACAGTGTTCTAACCATTGTTGTGATACTATCATGTAAAATTATAATAGCAAACTATTAAGATTATTTTTTTAAATATTTTTCATACCAAAATTTTTTACATAAAACTGAATTTACATAAGTCAGGAAATTGTTGTATCTAAGTTTATTAATTTTAGAAACAAAGACAATTAATGAATTTCTTTATAAGAAAAATAAAGATATTTTGCAATTAATAATACAGAAAATTCCTGACTTATGTAAGTGAATTGTTTTTCGAAATCCTATGCAAGTTGAAATATGTTGGAATATATCCTATACAATACTAATGAATTACAAAGATGTAACATTAAAATTAATTATATTAAAAAATAAGCATATAATTCACATGATAAAGTTGCTTATCATCTTGTAGGATCTGGATTCAATTCTGACTTAGTTTTTCAGTTCCAGTTTTTCATGAGGAGTCTGGGCTCAGCTCATTAACTAAAACTATACTAATAAGTACATAAAATACATATGTGTATGATAAATTCATGCTGAAATTAGGAGAAAAATGTTTGTATCTCTGCAAAACAGCTTTATCCATTTTAATCAGTATATTATGATATAATTCTTTGTAAATCAAAGAATCTGTTCATAAGTACAGATCTACATAAGTTGGGGTCTGTAATTTGTCAATACATGTATTATTGTTAAATAGGGTAATCATCCATTATTTTTAGTTATAAATAGTAAAGATTAATTTGATTTAATAGCAAAATAAATATATAAATAGTTACTTTAATTCATACTCTTGATTTAAATTTGTTGTAAAAATTATGAAGTTTTAATTTAGTGATGAGAAAAATTAATTTATAGTCAAACAGCTGAACAATTAATGCAAGAATCAGGTTGTCGGCTTGATCATCCGGCTGCAGTTAAATTTCAAGTACATGTTCTTGAAGGTGAATGGGAAAAGGTAAATTCTGTTGTTTAAATAATTTTTGAAAATAATACTGATAATTTTTTTATGATCATATGTTTTATAGATAAACAATATATAAATATAAAATTTTATAAAAAAAATAAATTTTGAGATAAGAATTTTTTATTTTAAGATAACTTATTGAAAATTCTTCAAACCTTCAAAATATATTATTTCATTTTTTGTCACAAGATGCTGATAATTGAATGTTTATCTAAAAAGTTTTGTTACTGTCAGTTTTTATTAATCATTTAATCTATTAAGTCTTGTCATTGTCAATTGTACAACAGTTAGGTTTGTATTATGCTTTTTTCTGGAAAATATTTTGTGCAGATTGCTTTCAATATACCTGTAATTTTTGTTTTAAATTTACTATATCTTTAATGAACAATATAGGTTTTTAGTTTTAGTTTTTAAAAATAGTAAAATATACTTTTTATCTAAAGAAAATAAAGTAGACTTGTATCAAAATAATCTACTTTCTACTTTCAGGTGCATTCCTGAATTTAATTAATGATTTTCCATCATGTTCATTAATTTCAGGTACACTCCTGTTTGGTGTGAAATTAAATACCACATTAGTTACACCTCAATGTAGACCAAATTCTATCAAAATAATCATTAATTTAGACTTGTATCAATTAACAACAAATTGTATCAGTTAAGTTAATTTGTTGTTTGTGAGTTTTTAGACCAACATTTTTCAAAATATAATAGGCATGTAACTATTATTACACAGCCAGAATTATATGTATCTATCAAATAAACTTAAAATAGACATGCTGTAAAATTCAGTCTAAATAGAAAAAATCTTAAATAAAAATCTAATCTTAAAAAATCTAAATCTTCTAAAATCTAGCAAAGCAAATATTTGTTAAACAACAGGAACATTTTCAGCTGCTCCACTGCTGTCTTTTAACTATTTTCAAGAACAATATTGTTACTTACTAATATAACTCTTAATATCTCACTCTATAATATAATCAGTGCCGGATTTACCTATAGGCTGACTAGGCCATGTCTAGGGGCCCCAAAACTATCAATCTCTTTTCAACTTTTATAAACTTTTAATAAGAGAAAATGGGTTTTATTAAAGTGCTAGATAGAAAGCAAAATTTTAAAAGTTTCTTATAAGTTATAAGGAACCTTTAAAATTAGATGTAGCTGATTTGAATATTTGTTCGAACAAATTTTCTACACGAGATTGTAGCTGATTTGAATATTTGTTCGTTATAAATTATAACAAACAAATAATTTAAATCAACTACATCTTGAGTGTAGAAAATTTGTTGCAAAAAACAAGTGTAAGACACATGAAAGTAGGGCAAGACAAAGACAAAGATGGCTGTCTAAAATGAGAACATGGTTAATTCAGTAAAAAATTTACTTTTTATCTAGCACTGTAAAAAATGGTCTCTCAACTCGATAATCTAGAACAGGGGTTCCCAAAGTGTGGCCCACAAACCCTAGAAATGCAGCCCGTGATGTCAGATCATCCGCCATCTTGAATTCATAGAGATAAATTACATTTTTACAAAAATAAATAAATGTTATCATATTATAATTAAAAATTGTTCAGTTAAAAAAATATATGTAAGTGCTTTCAAATATGTTTTCATTATTTGGAAGCACTTACATATGTGAAAAACATTCTCAATACTGAGTATTAATAAGTCCAAATTGAGATCAAAATTAACTGATGAACATTTACAAGTGGTTTTAAGAAATACATTCAACCGACTTAGAACCAAGGCTCAATGATATTATTAAAAGAAAACAACAACTGCACAAGTCACATACTTCAAATTGATGAATTTATTTTTTCTTTTTTTATTTGAAATTATTTAGTTATTTTTGTTTAATTATTTTTGAAATGTGTTATTTTAAACAGTTTGTAATAAAAAATAATTATTCATATAAATAAAGAACAATTATGTTATAAAATTAGTATAAATCTTTTCCTTGTGTCTAACTTTTTATTGATTTGAATGTATTTCCATAACACTTTTTTTTGGCCCACCAAATATTTTGGAATTTATAATTTGGCCCACTTTAGCAAAACTTTGGGAACCCCTGATCTAGGATTAACTTTTAAATCAGATCAGGTATTTTAAGATAGAATTTATAAAAATCCATATGTGAATAAATCAAATAAAATTAATTTCAGAGATGATTATTATTCTACTAATTCCAAATAACAGCACTACACGCAGTATAGTTACAACTTTTCCTTTATTAAATTCTGCACTAACGTTTTCGGTGCTTCCGCACCCTCTTCCGTCTCACTACAACTGTTACAACACACGGGATCTAAAACACCGTTGCCATAGCAACCCCCTTTACTTTTCTTAGAACGGGCTTTGTTTACATTACGTTTCCAATCCCTGCTACATTAAATCAACCAATAACCCCCACCTTTAACCCATCACATCAAACCAAATTCAAACATAAACAAAAAACACCTTCCCCCCTACTCCCCAGCCTTAAAAACTATATACATACCTAAACCATGTACAAAGTAACCAAATACAAATTTACCACATTGTTATATACAACCGCACTTACACAGTCCAGAGTCCTTTAAATTCTTCCCAATAAACATCCTTACATCCTCCACAACACCTTATAAAATGCACTTCTCATCCAAAGCCTTCTACTTACTACGACTCCTTCTTCTACTCACGACATACCTCCAAGCCGGGGCCGGCTCCCACGTCAATCTATCGTTAACCAACACCTCTGCCTC
>AYEL01033646.1:0-69231 GCA_000484575.1 Olivierus martensii
GGTGTTTTAGATCCCGTGTGTTGTAACAGTTGTAGTGAGAGTTGTGCCTGAAGAGGGTGCGGAAGCACCGAAAACGTTAGTGCAGAATTTAATAAAGGAAAAGTTGTAACTATACTGCGTGTAGTGCTGTTATTTGGAATTAGTAGATTCAGATAGAGTTAAGCAGTTGGTGTAAATAAGCGTTGATCTGTATGATTATTATTTTTAGGGGACCCAAAGCCTTGCTCATCTTAGGGCCTCCAAAAATGCAAATCCAGCTCTGAGCATAATGATGTATGTACTAGTAGTATAGCAATATTATTCTTTGTATAAAAAGCTTAGCATCCAAAACTTTCTTATTGTTCAATGAATGTTTATTTAATTTGTTGATTGGAGCTTTGATTTTTTATTTTTATCTATATATCTGTAAAGAAAAAGTTTAATATTGTATCTTCATTAATGAAGACAAAACATTAATATTTTCATAGCTCAGTTTCATTATTTTAGATATTAACATTCATTATGTTAAATTTTATACTTATCTAATATTAAATGATTTTGAAAAAGTTTGAACAGTTCTTGAAGAATGAAGCATTCAAGAAAAATTATAAGAATACTCTATCTTATAATGCATTGGCATAAATTTCATTTTTATCTTCTTACCGTTAAATGAAAATTAATAATTTTAAGAAACATACTAGAAATACTTGAGTTAAATATAGTATGAAAAATTTCATATTGTATTTAACTAAAGTAGAAAAAGTAAAAGTAGTATTTCACTTTTTTGATGTTACCTTTTCAGATTTTTTTTCCAGTTTCCATGTCTTTATATATATTACAGAAAATAGTAATTTTTTTTAAATTTAGATTTCTGTATATTATTAATCATTTCTTCTAATTAGATCGGAAGGTTTTTTTCTGTTTACTTTTTATTATATTTAATGTTTTCAAATAAAATTTAGCATTAAAATGTCTAAAATTAAAAATGGAACTTTTATAAACATGTAGTGAAAAGAACATCATTTGATCTGATAACACTTATCTCTTCCTTAGCTATAATTAGATTGATAATTATAGCTAAGGATATAATATTTTAATTAAGATTATGACTTTACTGTTATGAGTATTTACATCAGTATTATTTCAGAGAAAAAATGTTTTTGAAATAAAAAAGAAAACATACTGGTAGAAAAAATACTGAAATATAGATAACTATTATGTATAAAATTTATATTTTTTTATGTGCGTTTCAGTAATGCAAACGATATCTTTCCAAAAAAGTTTTGCAACAAAGACAGTATAATGAAGAAATAAATATCAACAAATATATAGAGAACATTACATCACAACTTCCTTGCCTATAACACTAAAAAATATTATTAATGGTACAATAACCCTAACAGAGTTTGTTTTGAATAATGTTCATATATATTTGACTTACCAAAAGAAAAAAATATATTTTAAGCAATTTAAATACAGTTTGTCAAATATATATTAGCTAGTAAGAGTTGAATAGAAATTTCTGATCATCCAATTTATCCTATTCATACAAAAACCAGGAAAATAAAATATCTCAGATATGAATCTTACAATTAAAAATTTTGCCAAAAAAAAATCAATGATTTGACAAATATGAGATTCTATATGATAGGTTAATCAAGAAAAAATGTTACTAAATAAATCAGCAAAAAATTTCAATCTGTATTGATGGATTTCTATAGTTGATTTAAAGCCTATAGCTGGATATCTTTAAGATTAGAATAATCAGGCTATATGCAATTACAATCCAAAGGTGAATGAAATTAAGGTAATAAGCATCTGTTTATTGTGAGTAAAATAAATTCCTCTTTTGATAAAAACTCTCATAATAAATCTAATACCAAAAGGATTAATATATGTATTTCTGTAATAGCTATTATTTTATTTTCTTTAAATTATAAGAAAACTTTTAAATATATACTTTACTGACTTAAATATTACCTTAATTACATACATGTTGTATTTTTTTGTCTTGATTAACAAGATTAATTTGATACAATTTTAATTTTTAGCTATTTTTATGAAAATAGTCATACAATAATTGCATTATTACATTTTTGAAAAACTTTGGAGAATTTAATTTAAAAATATATTAGTTAGAATTGAGACAATATTGAAATTGATATTACTGGTATAAATCTAGTATTGGTAAAAATTTTATTCATATATTTTTATATAAAATTCAATGTTGTTATTATTGAATTTCAAATTATATTTATTTTTATTTCAAATAATATTGAAATAATAAAAATATATAGAAAAATATGTATATAATTTTAAATTAAGAGAAATAAACTTCAGTTAAATAATTTTTATTATTTTGTATTTTTTATTAAAATAATTTCATAAACTTTTGTGATGAGACTTATCTTTCTGGAGACTTCCTTCCATATTGGAGACAGAGGGTTTTCCTTGTATTCATCTATAGAACAAGTATGGATGCTATAAACTATAATTTCTGTGATAGATGGAAGAAGTTATATTTTATAGCATTCACATTTGTTCTATTTATAAGGAAGCTTTAACTGATTGCTCTCCCTTTAAAAGTTAAGATGAAGGGATTAAGTCTGAAATCTATTGCTGGAGATGAATTATTCAGTTATAAACAGCATTTTAATATAAAAGCATATTAATTTTAAAATTGCTTTTTGAGTTCTGCTTATATTTTTTAAAACTATAATTCATAATTGGTAAAGAATTATAATACTTTCTTTAAAGTGCAGAAAAATTGATTATTTGAAAATAATTGAAGGTTTGAAATGTTGTTTAAGTAATCAAAAATTTGAATAATTGGTTAGGTATTAAAAGTTGCACAACATATACAATGTAAGAAAAATTTATTCTAATATTATCAATTACAATAATTATTGATTCAGTAGTAATAGAGTTTAAATTGGAAAACATTAATGAAACATACATGTGTTTTTTGTTTATCATAAAAGTATTGAACTGATTATTATAAATGTGACATCATTGTAAAGTTAAATTTTGGATTTATATAAGCAAAAAAAATTTTCTATTAATTTTTTAAATTCATCTGAAAGTACACACTGAAGATTTTGTCTTAGCTATTTTCAGTGAAAATCCTATTCTTAACATATATTCAGAATATTTATGTTTAAGTAGTTATTTTTTTTTAAATTCAGTATTATATATATAATCAGTAACACTATCAGGTATTAATAAGTACAGTCAGATAAAAGTTTTTGTGGTATTGTCTCTAAACCCCCTAACTCACTGTCTTGCATTCTGGAATCAAGAAATTCTACAAATAGACTTAAATTGACATTTATATTAAATGCAAATATTCCAGTAGTCGAAATGACTGTTCAAATATTAAGGAAAGCACAGAATTCAGTTTTTGGTTTCTTATGTATTTCAATTATTCAATTAAATCAGTAAAAGCTATAAATTTAACACAAACTCCAGAACTTTGAATATTTCTCTGAATGATATCCCATCTGTTACTTGCAATCAAAAGTGAATATAAAGTTTCTTTTCAAAAATTCATAATTTAGGCTTTAATTTTTATTCTAGCATTGTTTTGCCAGACTATTTATTAGTATGATTAATTTTCTCTACAAACTAAAAATTTTAAATATTAATATACAGTTATCACTATTGCCACAACAAAAAAAATAGTTACCACTATTGCCAATGGTATATAATGATTATATAACATTGCCTGAATTGAAATCAAAGATGGCCAGCACAGAAAATACACTACTGTTGCAACAACAAGGAATTGGAAGGGAAGAGTGGCAGTAGCAAGTGTGATCCTCTTAATTAGCAATCTGATTGATTTGAAATTTAAATAATTAAATTCTATTGTATTGAAATGCTTTCTTTAAAATGATGATAAAAATTTTAATTCAGAAGTATGAGAAGTAATTTGTTAGAATTTTGATGCTAAAACATATCTGCAATGATAAATATTTATATAGCATTGATGCTATTGAAATTATGTTCTAGTTACAAATATGAATAGAAATAAGTAATATGTATGTGTATTATTAAAAAGACAATACTATATGATCAAATATTATTAATGATAAGAAAAAATTTAATTAACACTATGATTGGCATTCATAAACCAGAAAATTTATCTGCTATATGAAAATTGTGATAATTATCTTCAAGGTGATGTTAACTATAAGTGGATTATTTATTATATTTTAAACATTGACTCTTAAATGCCTTTTTATTAATTTTTTAACAATTAGAATAATATTTATAATAAGTAATCCTTCAAAGGATTACTTATTATAAATATTATTCTAATTGTTTAAATTTAAATACAGTAATACCCTGACTTATGTAAATTCGGAGATACATAATTTCTCATCCTGCCCCCTCGTCAACTCCTGCACCCACACGATACGTGACATGTTAATCATGACATGCGGGTCTGTTTGCGTGAACTTACAGGCATGTTTCTTGTGCAGATGAATCACACAAGCCGATCAGTACGAACTTTTTAAACACGGTACAGGTACAATATTTTATTATTTCATTTGCTGATTTGTTGATTGAGTCTTTAATTACAACTACATATTATAAACTTTTATAATTTGTTGTTTTCTTGGTAATAAAGAACCAGTTAAGAACCTAATACATATGTACTGTAATTAGATATGGGAATTTGTAGGTACCCCAACTTACGTAATTTTTTACTTACATTATGTTTCCCAGTCCCACCTATTATGTAACTCCAGGGTATTACTGTATATTGAAATATAATTTTATAATTCATTTGTTATGGAAAATTAAAATTGTAAACATATTCTACAATCTCAGATAAACTGTTAAATACAGTGGTACCTTGGTTAACGATGGTAATCCGTTCCAGGATTACTGTCGTTATCCGAGGCACGATTCCCCATAGGATTTAATTGAAAATTGGTTAATTCGTTCTGGCTCCTTCCCACAACCATAGTAAATATTAAAAATGGAGATAAAACTCATTTAAAATGTCCTAAAATATGGAAAATATCACTTATTTATTATATTTTCTACAAAAAAATTCTTATTTAAAATGTTCTAAAAATATGGAATATATCATTTATTTATTATATTATTTTTAATGTCCTAAAAATATGGAAAATATCATTTATTTATTATATTATTCTAAAATTATGGAAAATATCACTTATTTATTATATTTGCTACAAAAAAAATTAACTTCATGAAAACAGTTTTTAATTATCAATCTCACCAGAAGGACAATTAGATCGGACTATTTATTATATTTGCTACAAAAAAATTAACATTAATAAAATGAATTGGTGTACATGAAAACAGTTTTTAATTATCAATTTCACTGGAAGGACAATTGGGCTCACTTCGGAGTTTTTTTGAGAAACGAACCTGTAATTAGCAGCTTATAGATTCAATGATTATTATACAGATGAGATTTGATTTGGTCTTTTTATGGCAAATGAACAGTGACGTGCATTTGCCGATTTATTGTCTATATGAACTGTAGGATCTCTGCCTTAAGTTAACGACCGAAAGAGGTCCTTCCGGTAATCATGGTAGATGTTGTTCGTGCTGGTGATCGTCATTAAGTGTTGTGTTCCGTCATACTAAGTGTATTATTGTATGTTTTTATTAAAGTTTGGAAAGTACTATTTCCTTTTTGTTACGTTGCACTCAACTAGAAAGTGCAGAATAAAAGAGTTCTATTAAAATGGATTTTTTTGAACGACTAACTTATTGGGTGAAGGCACATGAAGTGAAGATAGACGTCATGGCCAGATGTGTACGAGACCAAGGTAATGGAGAAGGTCGCGAATCTGATAATGAGTCGGTAGATACGATTCATTATAATTTTCTATGCGTTTTTTATTTCAATAATAGATTACGCTATTATAATCTGGTCCTCGGTATCTTATATTTATATTTGTAAATTAAACAACGTTTTACAAAAAATTAAAAGAATGCTTTTTGATGGATGTGGCTGTACTTATTCTACAAATATTTTAAGAAATGTTAGTGTTGAAAACAACATAGAATATTTTTATATTATACAATTTCATAATTATTTGAATAATAATTTTTCTAATATTGAAATTGAAATATATGTCCTAGCTAACATTGTATAATATAAAAATATTCTATTTCATAATTATTTGAATAATAATTTTTCTAATATTGAAATTGAAATATATGTCCTAGCTAGGAATATAAGAAACTTTGATCTTTTTAAATCACAGAACTATTCAATCTGTACCTATCAGATCATTTGAATATAGAATTGTTCGTAATCAAAATATATTAGATTGTGATATTTTTTGTTCTACTAATTTAGAACTCAAATTCATAAATAGATACTTTGAATTTGTTTGATTTTATTTTATTATTTCATTGGGTTCTACTAATATGTTGTTGTTATTATTTTTATGTATTGCGTAAAATTGGTTTCTTTATCTTATTTAATTACTAATCAGTATTTGCTTTTTGCAATGTTTGATTATGTGTGTTGGATTTAAATAAATAATACCATAAATATTAAATTTATGTGAAAGTGATGTGGCCATCTATCCCGTTGGTCAGGGATAGATAGCCCATATTTTTCAGGGTTAGTTAGCCAATCTACTTGATACTGTATTTTGGCATGTATGTTAAACATCTTTTCAGAAGCCAAATATATAAGTTAAGAAGCAGGGTAGTAACCGTGGGGAGTGGATAAAAGACGATTTATCTAAAGCAATTGAATCAATCCGTCATGACACATCAGTCCGACAAGCTTCCATTCAATTTCGTGTACCAAGAAAAACACTGGAGAGGAGATGGCAAAGTGGAAATTATGAAAAAGGATCTATCGGAAAACATTGTATATTAGGGAAAGAAAATGAAGAAAGATTGGTCCGACACATTAAAAAAATGCAAAAACATGTATTTCCTCTCACTCCAGGTGAGGTTAGAAGGTTTGCTTATAGTTTCGCTAATCAGCTTCGGAAAACTGAACTTTAATAATGAAACAGAAAAAGCTGGTTACGATTGGTTGCAGTTATTTTTATTCAGGCATCCAGATTTAAGTATTCGTAAGTCTGAGGGTGTCTCCATAGCGCGTACTCTAGCAATGCACCGCGAAGAAGTTAATGCTTACTACAATCTTTTAGCTGAAGTTCTGCAAGAAAACAGATTACTTGACAAACCAGGCTGTATAATCAATATTGATGAGACAGGCCTTCAGTTAAACAATCGTCCAGGACAAGTCGTTGCTGAGAAGAGATCAAAATCGGTTTCGATTATAACTTCTGCTGAAAAGGGGGAAACAATAACGGTTATTGCATGCTGCAACGCGAAAGGTATGTTTCTTCCCTCAGTCTCCATAATGAAAGGAAAAACAAGAATTTGAGGACGAAATGCCACCGAGTGCTATTGTTTACATGTCTGAAAAATCAGCCTATATTAATGCAACTACTTTTTTATGTTGGTTAAGAGACTTCTTTGTTCCTCGAAAACCAGTAGGAAAAGGTTTGCTAATCTTAGACGGACACACATTTCATTGTAATTCAGTAGAAATCCTGGAGTTTGCAGAACCAAATGATATTGTTTTCATTTGCCTCCCAAGTCATACTACACACTATCTCTAAGCTTGAGATCGAGCAGTTTTCAAGTCACTCAAACACAACTTTAATAATGCCGCCTCAAAGTGGATAAAAACCCATCCTGGTCGTAAGCTAACAAGAATGCAATTTGGAGAACTTTTAAGCGAGTATTGGGGAAAATCAGCAACACCAGAGAATGTTAATCATGGTTTAAGGCTACAAGAATTTATCCCTTAAATCCTGACGCAATTCCTGACTATGCATTTGTAAATGCTGAAATCAACATCCATTCTGTTGAAGTCACAAACCACAGTTCTCCAAGTGTCTCAAATAAGCCTATGCAAAATGATAATACTGAAGCTAAACAAAATTCTCCTGAATCTTGCTCTATTCTGCAAAATTCTGAACCACAGCCCAGCACTTCAAAGCAGATTGGACCGAATGAGTGGACCCCCACAAAATTGTTGAACCTGTTCCATTGGTTAACAAAACTCGTGCTGCATCTAAACGTCAGAGGTCCCATGCTATTATTTTGACGTCACCCGATAATATAGCTAAACTAAAACAGAAAACAAAAAACAAGACTGACAAACAAGAAAAGATAAAAAAGGACAAATAAGACGAACGAAAAAACAAAATAAGAAGATACTCCGGTGTAGAAGTTCCTCCAGTAGCAGCTCTGAAGAGGAAATCGAGATACAATATGCATCCAATGACATATCTAGTGATAATGCTGATCACTCTAATGAATGTGTAGGATGCGGAGAAGATTATGACAGCACAAAGATTAAGGTTGACTGGATTAAATGTATTCGTTGCCAACGCTAGTTGCACGAGACGTGCTCATCTAACACTGATGTATGTCAGTCCTGTGGTCTTATTATATCAAAAAAGTTATAAATTGTTAAATCTTTCCAAGAAATTTTTGGAAGTAATTATTTCATGTATTTTTGTAATAATAAACTTGTTTTCAAATAAATATTTATTTTCATATAAAATAAAATAATAACTTCCGTAATTAAGCTTAACACACACATTTTTAGCATTAAAATAGACATGGCCAACTAACTCAATGATGATATGGCCATCTAACCCAGGCTACAAGGGATACATGACCAACGACATAGTTTTAGGATTTCGTTATTTTTTACTTTCTATCAATTATTTTTCGCAAAATTTCATAAAAATATAAAACATTAAACTCGACTGCGTGCGTTAAAACCAAAATGATTATTTATTTAAACAAATTCAAGGCCTTAATCTTCAATTTAAAAAACTATGGCCATCTAACACGGATTTACCCTATATTGATATAGTTATAGGTGAAAGTTAAAATGTAATAATTGAAAAGCAATGTTTTAGTGTTAATCCTGACCACTAGATGGCAATCTTGTATTTCCTGCCTCTTTTTGAAATTCCTTTGTGTGTAGTATGTCTTTGTAAACGCAGAAGTTATATATGACGATGTACTGTATCTATTAATATAGTTATTAACTTAAATAAATGAATAATTGTTATCTGAAACAGGTTATGGACCCAGGGTATTAATAAGTAAAAGTAAAAATTAAAAAAAAAATCAGAAAATTGGTGCATTGTGTTCACTAGTGAAATAGAAGATAACAAAGACCAAAGAAAGAAAATGGCAGCTATCAGCATTCAAGATATATCTCAAAATGAAAAAATAGAGAATACAGAGTCTTTTAAAATATGGAATTTTCACATAACAATCCTCTTCAAAGCCTTGGGATTACATGAAATACTAAAAGCTGATATAAAATTAGAAGATTTAACTATATATCTAATATCATTCACAGGTAAGTGACCACAGATTACAAGTATTAAGTGTTAATGTTCGCTTTCCAGGAACAACTCATGATTAATCCATATGGAGATACTATGTTGCGTAAAGCTTTACAGGTTATCACAGATTACAAGTATTAAGTGTTAATGTTCGCTATCCAGGAACAACTCATGATTAATCCATATGGAGATACTATGTTGCGTAAAGCTTTACAGGCAGATTATAACAATGGAAAAAGAAATGCGTGGCTTTTGGGTATTTTTCTTTATATTCTGTAAATATATATTTATAATTGCACATTGTGAATGTTAAAATCCTGAGTATAGATGACATGATCAGTTATACAGGTTTATCATCTGAGATTAATTCTGCTAAATAACATCTAAACATATTAAACACTTAACAGGCTGTTATATTTTGCAACGCTATGAGACCATGAGAACACACCAGCCTCCCAGAGGCAAGTGGACACTCGTAGTGAGATCAACTAGAAGATTGAAGGATAGGGTTCAATAGGTCGGGTACATACTTTTCTTGAAAATTGGAATTTGAGACCCGGAATTGAACCCGACAAGATGGTTATCAAATATTTGGATGGTTCGCCATCAACCGGATCAACCATCGACAAGATGGTTCGCCATCCAACCGGAAATTGTTTATAATTAAAAAAATCAAATAAGAATCGTTTGTAGATTTAATATCAATAAACATTGAATGTTGTATGCTATTATCAATAATTTAAATAAATATCGGTTTCTTATAAAGCATAGTTTGTGTTTCTTATAACCAGGTTATTAGAACAAATTATATATATCTAAAGATAATGATCTGAAACATCATATAAAATATAAAAATGAGATATCTACTGCATTAAATAGTGTCACCATAAGTCATATTAACCTCCAGAAAAATTTCGATTTTAATCCAGAAGACTACTTGTCAGTTACAGTTACAGTCAGTTACAGTTGCCACATAAGGTAAATTTTTTTATAGGTAAAATACACCATATATATCGCTAATTTAATTTTCTTGAAATTCGTATATTTTGACAGAATTACTAGAATTTGCAAGCCATCATCATCTCTGATATAACTCAATATTAACTTAGATTATTTTTTTATTATTTTATTAAATTTGTGTGTGAAAATTATGAAAATGAAATAGATCGATTATTATTTAGAACGGGTCGGCAAACTGCGGATCTTTGGGTCTGTACATGTGGCTCTGAAATAAAATTTTAAATTATTACAACTATAAGACCCTAGAGTACTTTTTTTAATTACTCCAGCCAGCTCTACTTATTTGTTCTCTTCCTTTGTCTCTTTATTATATATCTGTGCTTTTCTTCACTTTAACGAGTGCCTAGTAAGTAATGTGCGGATTATCTAGGTAATTTGAGAAATGAAACAATTTTCGGCATTTTAATCGGATCTGCACATTACCTAGATAATCTGTAGAATAACTAATTTCTGCACTTTTAGGGTCAACATCGATATAATCGGATGTTGACGTCAAGAAAAAATATTTAATTTAATAATAAGAATTTTAGTATTTATTTTAATGCTAACGTATCATATTTCTTTTTTAATATATTTAATTGATACATGTTTATTTAAAGTGTTAGGATACGAGAGTATAAGGAGTTTGGCAACAAATTCAGAGATAGGGGAGTAGATTCCAGATGGCTGAATTGTAGTTGGTTTTAAACTATATGTATATGTAAAATATATTTTTTGTAGCCAAGTTATCGAAGAATTAACGTTTCATTCTGAAAATAACTGTTCAAAAATCATCAGAAACTGATTCAACGTGAAACAATTATAGTTTGAAAACGAAAAGTTAAAAACAAGAATTGCTGAACTTCAAAAAAAAAAAAATAATAATAATAACAAAAATTTGCATCAACAATATATTAATGCCATACAAGATCCGTAGCTAGTTATTTTAACAGTGATTATATGATAAGATTTTACACTGGTGTTTCATCATTTATGTTTCAAGAAATCCTACAATATCTGTTAACATACTCAAAACAAAGTATTAAATCATTTCTTCCCTATAATTATCAGTTAATACTAATTTTAATGAAACTTAGATTAGATTAAAAACAAAAGATTTGAATTAGCGTTTTAAGATTTCTAAGAAGCTAATTTCAAATGTTTTTAATGAATGGATTACTATACTAGCGATTCTATTACTTATTAATGGACTACTATTACTATACTTGAATTAGAATGTCTACTTGAATAGCATAAAAGTAATAGAAGACCAAAATATTTCGGCCTCCATTTTATAAATTTAAACTGTATTACAGATTATTCAGAATTATTAATTGGAAAGAACATCACCATTAAGAGAAAGATGGCATAAAAGTAATAGAAGACCAAAATATTTCGGCCTCCATTTTTTAAATTTAATCTGTATTACAGATTATTCAGAATTATTAATTGGAAAGAACATCACCATTAAGAGAAAGATGCCAAATATATAGTCATTATAAACATCATAATACTGTAAAATTCTTTATAGCTATAATTCCAAGAATGACCATAACATTTCTATCCAAGTTGTATGGAAAGCGAATTTCTAACAAAAAGTCATTTCATGAAAAAATTAAGCGAGATTATATGTTAGCAATAAGATGATTTCAAATTCAAGAACTTTTCGCAGTGAAAAGTGCTATTCTTCTTATACTAGCATCCACAAAAGTAAATCATAGTTAAGTAGGAAGAAAATAGAAACATCGAGAGAATTATCTACAGCACGAATTCATGTTGAAAGGGTCTTATGTCAATTAAAGCAATTTCATATATTTCAAAACAACATCTGTCTCTTTACTTCATTGTGAACAGGTTGAAGAATTCTGTATTGCAGATAAAATTTTAATTACGTAGCGCGATACATTTAATTTTTTTTGTGAAGAATTAACCGTATTGGATAGAGTTGACAAAAATATGAGGATATACATTTCGAACGAAAAACGAATTGATGTAGCCTTATACGCATTATCCTCATGCAGTGATTACAAACCAATAGCAAATTCATTTCCTATTCGAAATCTAGTGAGTGTAAAATTATTGTAAAATTTTTCTGATGCATTTATTAAAAAACTTCCTAATAAATGCATAAAGTTTCTACAAGAAAAATGTGAAGTATTGGCTAAAATAAATGACTTCCACAAAAGTTGGGAATATCCTCAATGTTTCAGAGAAATTCATGAGCAGCTTAATACCAATTTCTTCATCAAAATCCGGTGCTATTTGCTATTATAATTGCAAAGGCTGGTATTCGAAATATAATTGCAAAGGCGCTTGCGCGAAAAGTGGCGCACTGAACCCCAGAAAAAAATTTTAAAATTTCTTATATAATTTACTTATATATATATAAATCTGAAATATCTGCGTGCGGGTGTTCACTTATAACGCGAGAACGGCTGAATTGATTTTATGAAACAACTTTTGTTTGTTAGATTTATGCAGGAAGGTTTAAAGATAGGTACTGATTATTAGGAATTGATTTTATATATTGTAATTGGCGTAAATTACTTAATATAAAATCCAAGATGGAAGATTAACGCTTCTTGAGCAGTCTCATTGGGTTATAGTGGCCACATGACATGTTAACTGGCCGATATCATTGGATAACTATGATCGTGTCTTTGATAACTGAGCAGTCTCATAATGGATGGGTTGGTTGGTTGGTTTTAATGGCACAAGGGCCTCAGAGGCCAAGCTGCGCCAGACACAGGGTAAAACAAAATAAAAATGTACTTAACGAAATTTTATGCAACAAACCAGATAACAAATAAAACGAAAACTAAACAAAAAATAACATATGGTGTAAATGGCCAAACATAACATTTTTAAAGAAAATCAATAGACAAAAAAAAATATATATATATATAATGCTATAAACCGTCATATACCTAATAAAACAACTAACAATAAACTAAAGTAACAATTAAATATAATGTAAAATACAAATATCCAATAAAAAGGCCAGTAGAGTTAAAATCTTTGCCAATAAGGGCTGTAAGATTAGACTGATTAATGTGCGGTAAACGCTCGGCACTAAAATAAGAACACTCAGTTAAAATGTGCTTAATGGTAAGAGCACAGTGACAACGGTCAAAAGTACGCTGGGCGTCGCCCATTAAAAGATACTTATGCGTGAGTCGGATATGCCCGATGCGGAGTCTAGTAAGAATAATTTCATGTGTCCTGTTCCTGCGATAATAAGAGTCTCATTGCTCGACCAACTTGATCTGGAGTAGTTTGTTCTTTACCTTTCCGTCCCACATACGCTTTAACAATTCTTCTTCACTTCTTAATATGGAGATTTAGCTAGCGCTTTTCCCTCCGATGACGATTATCATTTAACATAATTTAAATGAAGCGACTGGTGGTCTGAATATATGTTTCCAGTCGAGATATGCGAGTTTTTACATCCACGTTGGTAGCCGGCCAGTAAAGCTGGTCTAGATTTTGTTGGGAGGAAATTGAGGTGTAAATCTGCACTTAGTTTTGTCCGTGCATGGAGATATTCCGGGCACTCTATCCAAAAATGATATGCAGTTTCCAGTTGGCCGCAGTGTGGACACGCTGGAGACTGGGCCAGTTTACCAGAGTATAGAAATGAGTTCAGGGGAGCTGTGTTTGTCCGCAGATGTGTCATACTTCCAGTTCATGGGATGAGCAGATGTCCGTCGGCCAGCGTTCAAAGCGGCGGACGTGGGAAAGATGAGTGGCTGCAGCTATGTCTTGCCAGAAGTGGAGAAGATGGTTTCGTTCTTTCTTTAGGACCGAGGCTAGCGCATCGCGCAAGTCTAGAGAGCGCCACAATCGAGCCATCTACAAACGGGTGACGAGATTGTCTATCGGCGGCCTCGTAAATCGGTATCCCCACGTGATCGGGGGTCCAGATTAAGGTTAGAGGGTGGTTCGTCTCGGAGATTAGTGCAGAGATCTGAAGAATTGACGATGGAGTGAGATTGTCTATCGGCGGCATCGTAAATCGGTATCCCCACGTGATCGGGGGTTCAGATAAAGGTTAGAGGGTGGTTCGTCTCGGAGATTAGTGCAGAGATCTGAAGAATTGACGATGGAGGCGAGTTCACTTTCTGAATAGCGTGTAAGGTAGACAAACTGTCTGTGAAGATTGTAACTCTGATTTCTCCGTCTTTGTGAGGCGTAGGGCTACTCGGAGCTCTGCTGCCTCCGCCGCAAAAACGGAACTGCCTCGATGGACTGAGAAAGTAGCTGAGTAGGTCCAGGAGATAACGATTCCAATCGACGTTCTCTATGGATCTTTCGAAGCGTCGACCCCAACCAGTAAGGATGAGGGCCAGAGAATTTGGCTCTCGGCTAAGAACAACGTTTTGTGTGCATTGGGTGGCAATCCTGACTGTTGGAATGGCAGTTTTCTATCCCAGGTGCGGTATTCCAGCGGTTCCCACACTGGTGGCGGAGGAACGAATGAGCTTAAATCGTGAAGCCGAATTCCTGCTTCCCTCGTCTAGTCGGCTGCGTAATATTCAAATGGTGCCTGATGTGTTGCCAGCGATAGAAGTGAGATACTGTTGGTTTCGAAAATAAGATGAGATTAGAGACCCATGTTATATGTCGGAGAAAAAGTCGGATGGAGTGTAGACGGAAGCTGATGTCAAGTGGGGATGAGACTAGAGACCATTTGCCCCATGTTATATGTCGGAGAAAAAGTCGGATGGAGTGTAGACGGAAGCTGATGTCAAGTGGGAATACACAGCCTTCGCTAGGAATGGAGTTGTGCAAGGAAGCTCCTCGAATGAGCTGATTATTATCTAGGAGACGTGGCTACAACCGAACATTCCATTCTCCTTACCAGGCTTTACGATATACCGCAAAACCGTGCAGGTCACATCGGCGGAGGTCTTCTGACGGCGATCTCCAATCGTTATGCTTCCATTCAAAGAGAAACGCCAGATCTCTCTCCTGACGTCGAATCAGTGGGGGTTGACATTTGGGGAAGTACCGTTCCATTCTCGTTATTAAAAAAATACGTACTTCAGGCAAGGTTTCAGTAGAATATATGGATAAAATCACAACAGTTCTCCAACCTCCATTTCTTAGGGGTTGACATTTGGGGAAGTACCGTTCCATTCTCGTTATTAAACATATACGTACTTCAGGGCAAGGTTTCAGTAGAATATATGGATAAAATCACAACAGTTCTCCAACCTCCATTTCTTCTGGGCGGAGACTGGAATGTTCGTCACCCTGCATGGGACTCGTCAGCGATTCGATTGACACCTGCCGGAGCTGTCGTCTTCGACTGGATGATCTCAGCAAACTTTGCTCAACTCAACAATAGCCATCCGACACTTCTGAAGTGGAGGAAGCTCATCCGCAATAGATATTTCCTTCTGCTCGCCGGATATCTTCGACCAGTCGTTATGGCCTCCCACCCTCGATACCTTGGGAAGCAACACGCCCCAATACAGATGGACCTACATGTCCCAGGACTAGTTCCTACTCCTGAACATCACCGACTCCTATATAGAGATTGGAAACAAGTGAGCCTCACAATCTCAGAAACCATCCACAGGACTTACTCCCCCTCATGATTGTAGGGGTTTAATGGCACAAGGGCCCAATGGTCCAAACTGCGCCAGACAGAGTTAAAAGAAAAAATAAACAAATAAATAAATAAATATGCACTTAAGATTATACACAACAAGCAACGCAACAAACAAAAACAAAAACTAAAACAAGATTAAAAATAAAACTAAAACATAACAGAAAAAATGGTGAAACGGCCAACGAAAACATTTTAAACAGAATCAATAAATAAGCAAAACAAAAATATGCACTTAAGATTATACACAACAAGCAACGCAACAAACAAAAACAAAAACTAAAACAAGATTAAAAATAAAACTAACTAAATCATAACAGAAAAATGGTGAAACGGCCAACGAAAACATTTTAAACAGAATCAATAAATAAGCAAAACAAGAACTATTTGTTCCGATCCAGTACTAGGGAAACTCTTCGTTCAGATACAGGACAACACGGCCATCATTATGTGCTGGTGCTCCGTCTTGAAGAAACCACATATCTTCCTATTGTGGCATAAAAGAGCAAATCTTGAAGAAACCACATATCCTCCTATTGTGACATAAAAGAACAATATGAATTATTACTTGTGCATCGTTTTAATTAAATTACGTAAGCAACAAAACCCTAAAAATAATAGAAACACTGGTGGAACAATTTCATCAACATACGATTTCCCAATTGTCGAATTGCAGATGAAATGCGATCACATAGTAAAGACAGATAGATGTCTTGTGTGAATCGGTCTGAGATAAAATATGGCCCAATTACTTGGCGCCCATCAGTCCTGCCCAAACATTTACAGCTTTTTGATATTGAATGCGTAAAGCTAGTATCTGGTGTGGATTATTTGCTGCCCAATATCGAACATTTTGGCGATTTGGAGCGTGATCGATGTAAATGTACACTCTTCTGAAACAATAAGTTTATAAAGCAGATTACCATCATTGTAAAAGTCCAACATCTTCCTACAAAATAACGTTCTTCTATCATCATCACCTGGAAGAAGTTCTTGATGGTATTGATTTTAATACGGGAAAAAGTTCTCTTCTCTTAATATTTTCCAAACGGATGATTTGCTGACTTGCAATTTGTGTGTGATTGAGGCGCAAGAAATTCAATTTGTGTGTGATTGAGGCGCAGTTTTCAATTACTGACATGCAAATCGCAAGTTTTACTTCCTTTGGTAAAGCTTGACTTGGGTGATGAACGGGTATCAAACCTGGATTGGCATTCCCATCTTTTTGGAATTTCTCAACAACAGATTTAATTGTAGACAGGGATGGAATAGGTCTTCCAGGGTACAGCACCGCAAAATGATCTCTCATGCCCCTATAGGATAAGCATGAATTATGTGCCCGAACCATCTATACTCGTTCAGTAACGTTGTAAATAATATTAGGCATTTTTAAAAATGTTCAAATTGCGGCACGTCTGCGTTTCTACGCTATTGCTATAGCAACAATAGAATTTCTGTTTGCTGCACATCTTTTGATGTAAATTTTCAGCGATTTATATTCAAATGTGTAATTACACCAGAATTAAAATCCGATAATATTGTGTGTTAAATTGTTTTTTGTTTCTTGGATGCAATAATAAATAAATATCGTGTGTTAAATCGTTTTTGTTTCTTGGATGCAATAATAAATAAATATCGTTAGAATTAAAAGTAATAAATTAAATTTTCGTAGGGAACGATTCCTGACGTGATAGATGCATCAGAATTGGCTCGATGCCAAAAGCGATTCCTGACGTGATATATGCATCAGAATTGGCTCGATGCCAAAAATCAGAGTGTTCGCATGATAGATGCATCAGAATTGGCTCGATACCAAAAATCAGTGTGTTCAATTTCAAGAAAAACTCACGGTATATTTATGTACAGTCTATTCCGAAATGGTTTTCACTAAATTACTACTTACCGTTTTTCCGGTTACGATAAAAACTTGATGCGTTAGTTAGTACAGTAATAAGACATATGCTATCAAAGACACAACATTTAAACAATTCGGATTGGCAGCCAACAATATTTTCGGATGAAAAATGTTTCACTATAGATAATTTTGGCAAAGTATGGGTACACAGACCTATAGGGAAAAGGCATGATAGCCCATATGGCGTGTCTAAGCGCAAAAGTGGACGATTTTCCGTAGGTAAAATGATTTTTTAAATTAAACGAGCTAGTAATTAAAATATCTAAATTTCAATTAAATCAATAGCAAATTAAATACTTCGATGGTAGCTACTTAATCGTAAACAATTGCAAATTAAATTTTAATTATTTAATAATAGCAATCATTAATTCTATCAATTATCAATATATTTCACAACATATTACTGAAAAATATTAATAAATGTCGTTTGTTTATTATAAATGCATTATGCTGATATCTCTAAATTCTGTAAATTATTCGATAGTGATAGATAAAAAGAGTTATCACCAAACTAACACTAGTAGCACGATCACAATACTTCAGTCATAGTAACTTCGCTATGGATGAAGTAAAAAGTTTTTCTATGATAAATATTATTTATAATAAACAGAAACCAAATACTGTTTTATTTTCTTTACTTTTTTAGTTGTATGGGGATGGATAACTGCGACTGGTCCGGGAGAATTAATACGAATCGACGGATATTTGACGTCATCTCAATACGTTGATATTCTTGAAAATTCGTTACTACCTTCAGTTCAAGCCTTATTTCGATCAGTTATAGTTCCATTTGTTCACGACAAATCACCCGTCCATATGTCTAATTTAACTACTAATTGGTTACGTAGTCACCCAAATCTCGATGTGTTTAATTGGCCATCACGAGGAGCAGACATAAACCTTATCGAAAATCTATGGGCCGATTTAGTTGCTACGCATGAAATTCATAATGCCAATACAGCAGATGAGTTATGGGAAAATCTTTATAATACTTGGAACAATTTGCGTTATAGTAACAAATGCGAAATTTTAGTCAATAGTATCCCAAATAGATTAAAATGCATAATAGAAAATGGTGGATTTTGGTCAAAATATTGAATTTAATATCAATAATAAATTGTGAAGCTCATATGCACAGTACCGCTTCTTCCAAATTTGATATCTACACAAAAAATTTTTAACATACCACTTATTATAACAGTGTTCTAAGAAGTAATTACTAATTTATTGATAAAATAGAATTTTTTGTAAAATAAAAAATTTTAAACTTTTCAATATAATAAACATTTTATGTTTGAGTTTCATGATTCCTACAGCTATCTTTATAGTACAGATTTAAATACATTAAGGCTAAATGATTTGAATGAATACATTTAAATTATTTAGCCTTAATATGTATATAATATATGCACACTATATATTGTAAATGTTTTTAATTTTAAATAATGTTATTCTGAATCATATTAATGGTAAAACTGTGGACAATTTTCTAAAATGAATTTTGTTTTAATAAATTTTACCCAGAAATTCCTACACATAAATGATTAATTGCATTTGTATTTGGAGTAACATTAATTATTAATAATCATACATAAAATTTTTATATTTAATTAAAACAATCTTTGTGTTTTGGTATCACAACTACAATTAAATAATAATTTAACGACGTTAAATCACATTTTTGTAACTCAATGTAATTTTTATCACATTACACCTAATTGCAATCGGGTGAAGTTAAACTTTCAAAGCTGAAGCAAACATTTTCTAGGCATATGGTGTAAATTTTTCTGAATTAAATGAACTATTACGTTCACCATTTGAATTTTTATTTCCAGTTCAGGTAATTTTAGAATATATTATCAGAACTACAACTTCCAATAAAAACTATACATTATCTTATTAAGACAGATTCGTATATTATTTTAACTAACTAGTAAGATAATTTTTTAAATCATTCTCAAGAGAACTTTTATACAGATTTGCATTTTTGATTAGTGAAGAATATTGCTTTTAAAAATTATTTTTTGATAAAAATGGTATTAAGAATTTTCTAAATGTTACAACTTCTATAAATTATCAAAATAAAATGCAAATACTGTATTATAACCCGATATTTGAAAATTTTCCTTTCAGCTACTTTTCTTCAGTTTATTTTTGGCGCCTTAAATCTGAAAAGTTACTCCTTAGTGCTCACTGAGTGGAAAGGGGGATAAAAATAAAAATAGTAAAATTTTTTATTTTTTTGTCATCATCATTTTAACAATTTAATTATGAATGATAGAAATTAAGTACAGAAATTAATTTAAATTTAAATAATTACAGTACAACTTTCACATTCACACCTATAATTGGGCTTATGGTCGGTCCCTTTGATCTTTTGACAGACGATCTCAGCGTATTGCCTCGACTTCGAAATATCGCAAAATCGTTTTGACGGCGAGATTAGTTACCACAGATCGTTGCTTGTTACTCACACAGACTAAGAGCAAACGACCATTCTCTATATAAACGGTATTCAAAACTATCGTCACCATCTTCCCTAGCATCTTTCCCTAAGAATTATGGGATTGGATTTCTTCGTCGGATCCTAACGGTGAAAATGTTTTTATAGTTTAAAAAATATATATTTTCTTTTAACTATCAACTATCGATTGCTAAATATATCGTAAAAATATTTGATATTTATTTGAGATAAATAATAAATTTATGCTTTCTATATTTCTTAGTTTTAAACCTTCAAAATGAATTAATCATGTCATGAAAATTACGTAATTAAGCTGTCCCTCACAAAACTTGCTTTACCCATTTCTTCAGAAAATGAATTAATCTTTTCTAAAATTCAATGCTCATCACATGGAATTCCAGTAATTACAATCCATCTTCGATAGGTTACCGGTCTGTTACCGCAATAGGTGAAAACCATTTCGGAATAGACTGTACATATTTCATTTGCTGATTAAGTGTGTTTAATTACAACTACATATTATAAATTTATATAATTGTTGTTTTCTTGGTAATAAAGATTCAGTTAAGAACTTAATACATATGTACCTGAAATTAGATTTGGAAATCTGTAGGTGCCTCAACTTATGTAATTTTTGACTTATGTTATGCTTCCTAGTCCCAAATATCATGTAACTCTGAGGTATTACTGTACATTAGAAAGTTTAATATATGACTGAATAATTTTTATTACCTGAAAATTATAACCACTTCCACTATAACTTGCATTATTAAAATTATTGGAAGATTGAAAACCAGGGGTTTGACCTGCTACTTGAGATAATGTGTTGAACACATGACTAGGAAGATTTGCAGCTGCTCTTTGAATTGCTTGAGGATCAACATCTGGAAGTAAAATAATAAATTAGAATATAATTAAATAAATAATTTCATGATCTGAGATTTAATATTAAAATTCTTAGAAAACCATTAGAGATGTGGAATATCGGACATAACTTCTTTCGTAAGTTGTCCATAAATTATAATCATCTGCTTTCTGAATTAGATTTAAGTTATAGACAGGAAAAACTGGCAAACGTGGATGTTCTGGACATTGTCTGATAGAGGTAACAGCAAATGCATGAATGAGGATGAATGTCTTCTGAAAAGGAGACATTGTCAGATAAAAATAACAATCAACACAGGTTGACGAATGTATTCCAAACGAAAGACTTTCACTTGCTATCACATAAAATCAAAATCGTTGACAAGTTTAATTGTTATGACAAAGATTGGGCTATAGAGTGGATGTCACAGAGAGAAAAATTATGGGAAGAGAAAACATACATTCGGCCGGTAGGAAAACAACGTATTGAAAGGTGCTGGGTTTTTCCTGGGAAGAGGCCAAAATAAGGTCAGATTATGTCTTGAATAAACAATTCTTGGATGATCAAGAAGGGGAGCTCAGGGATGAGAGAGGACAGTTGAGTCGCAGCCGCCGAAGGAGTTGGACGTCTCCTAACTTGCCATATAGTTGAGTTAGAACCAGCTTAGAAGCCGATCACCTAGCGAGTCCCATCCCAATCACCGACGAAGCCTTCCCCTAATCCATAGACAAGACTTAATCAGCACATTTCTACAAAGGGAAGAAACAGTGATTGTGTATCCAATTAAGAAGACAAAAAAGTGAACTTTCATTTGACTGCTAAGAAACATTCGTCACTCTGAAGTAACAAGGTATTTATCCTCTCTGGGTGGTTTTGTATAATTACTAATTTGTAGAGAACTCTCTCTCGCACAATAAATATGTTGTTTGTTGTTAAAGTGATTGTCTGAGTCAGTTCTGTGATGGTACACACTGTTATTCTCCCGTCCGGCCTACGCGAAGCCCACAACCACTCAAAAGCTAAGTCATATGTTGTCAACTTGAATCCTGTAAAGCACAGTCCGCAGGTCTCATAGAGAATTACAATATAAAATAGACATTAATATAAAAATTATTTTCTAGAATGAATATTTCTGACTAACTTTTTGATCTTTTTTTTTTCCCATTCAGCAGAGAGGTTAACTCATAAATTCCTTAAAAAATGTAGTGAAACTTTGATTGTCTGCTTTGTATAGAAGAAATGGATCAGAAAAGCCAAAAAGTCAAACAAATAAGGGAATCTAGCCTTTTCTATTTACATATTGAGGAGACTAGCAAATACACGATTTCTCTTACTAAATAATAATATAAACCTAATAGATATTCAAAAATAGCAATTAATACTCTGCCTAGAGAAGATACATAATATAAATAAACAAGCACCAAGGCAGGAATAAAAATAACTGAAACATATAAGTTTTACAGTAGTAGCGCTTTCGATTTTTATTTAAATCCTCTTCAGCTACATAAAGATAAGAAGAACAAAATAAGTTCTACCTAATGCAAAAAGAATTCTCAACTTTAAACAGTGTTGCTATACCAACTAAAATATACGTTTTACCATATAACAAATTAAGCATTACTTACAAAACGTAAACATAAATATGAAAAATAAATAGTTAAATGCCATATATATAATATCACAAAAATAAAATATATAACGAATTAACTAAACAAAGTTAGCCAAACTTCCCCTTTCGGATAAAGTTTAAATTACATTTTTACGATGATTATTATTTTTTGAATCAAAGCTATGGTGCCACCATCTATTGAGTTAATATTAATATAATAAATTTAGAATTTAGAATTAAGGTGGCGCCATCTAGTAATTAATTATTAAACTATAATTTTAAAATTTATTTCGGGAAAATAAATTTGAAAATTATAGTTTAATCATTAATTACTATACTCCGTCTAATCATTATTGTTTATAAAACAAATGTATAATTTACAGTGAGTAAATTTCAGCACAATGCATACTATGCATTATGTCTTCTATTGTTCTGTACCATTTCTGCATACTGTTGATTGAAACTGGATCTAGTTGATTCATTATTTTTATACTTGCATTTTTTCATGTCATATATTGTGGTTACAATATATGACATGAAAAAGTGCTGAAACTTACCCACTATAAGTTATACATTTTGTATTATAAGCTATGACTATTACTATTGTTTATTATTATTAGGATTTTAAAAGGAGCAAATATTTATTTATATATCATATGCAGTAATAATATCGGACATTTATATCAATATTAGGCATCTAGCTGTTATGATAAAGGCTGACCAATTACAATGATATTTTGTTTGGAATAGTATTTTTGAAAAGTAGAACTTTAGAACAATTGAAATTCTTTTTGATTAGTTTTGTGTATAAATAATTTTTGTATATACTTATAAACATCTGATCAAGAGCAAATAGACCAAATGCATTTCTACAGTGAACTTTTTGCCTTAATTAAAACATTTAGAGAATCCTACCTTAAAAAGCTCTCATTTTTATTTAGCTAAAACATAGTAGTGTTATAAAGATGTCTAAACATCTATAATCCAATTACAATTTTAATATTTTTAATATAAAAAAATTAAAGGGAAAAAATTTACAATGAAAATCAGTATTAAGTAAAAATGATTCAATTTAACTAATTCTCTAATTATTTTTATATGCATGTTAATATTTAATAAGCATAATTTTGAACTTCAAAAATGCACATTTATTAGCTCCAGAATCTTTAATAAGTGCTTGCATTTTGATTTTTTTTGCTTCTTTAAAAAATTGTTTTTGCTTTACAGTACTACAAATAATAATTTTTTAGACAAGTATTCACAGAAAAATTTCATTAAAAAAATTCTGCACAAAAGTGAAATCATTCCTTTGTGAGATAATCAGGAAAGATCTAGTCCAGATTAACTGAATCAATAATTTAAAGATAACCTAAAAACTTCTTTTTTTCATAAAATACTAAGTGACAACTTTTAACAGTTTTCATATTAATTTTAAAAATGTTACAAATATTTTACCAAAATAATACAATAGCAATCAGTATTAAGTTATATCTATTGCTATTTTAATATCCAAATAAAATTTTTTCAATTTCTCAAAACTTGAAACAAAATAGATCAAACTATAGGAAAACACTGCAAAGTCGCTGATTTCAACAATACCAATAACAATAAATCTAACCTAATGGTTTAACGATTCTGCAGATCCAGAGTTCGGCCTCAGCTCAGGTCTTTTACTATTTCCTAAAATAAATATATTAAATGAAATAAACAAATCAATATCAATAACTAGTGTCACTAGTGTCTAACTGGCAAAAACCGGAACTGGAAAAAAACTCACGACGACTAGAAGTATCAAATAAGTATTAGATCTAAATGGACAAAAACGATGTTAGAAACTTATGCTAATAAATTGAATAAACTCTCAAAACAAGTTAAACAACAAAATATAAATTTATTTGACTCAAAACACTTACAAAAGTGTAACAAAAGCTTTATTTAAACAATAATAAAGCAATTCAAATTATCAACCAAATTTATTTAATCCAAATTCAATTATCCAAAAATCAAACTATTCACAATAACTATAACCTTAAATACTAAGTAATACTAATACCGATACAAACTTTAAACCATTGGAGATCTTTACAAGAATTCAAATTGTCACTTAGCCAGTTCCACTTAAATACACACATCTCGCTGTGTCGCTGGATGCATAGGTTTTTATACTGAGTGATATACAGTCCTGAATGGCTTCATTTACATAAATTTGTACAACAAGTGTGAAGGACTGAAAAGAACTGGAAAAATAAAAAAGTTTTAGAAAAGTTTTACCTGATGGTGGTCACCATCTTGAAAGGAGGCTGAGGAGTTGCCAGAACCTTGTCGTAGTATTTAGTTTTGAAACTGTTAAGTTAGTTTCTGGTTATATTTAATTTACTACTTAAAAGATAAAAATGTTAGTTTATATAAATTTTCTTTAAACCTTAATTCCTGAATTGTTTTTGTAATAATTATGTAAATGATGTTACGTATAAAAACATTAGACGATGTGGTTGCTCAACAGAGGTCCTTCCTGTACTGCTGATGTTAAAGTTGACGTGGTGTCTTGTTACAGTGTTTGGTAACTTCGTGAATGTCGGTTGTGGTGTCCTTATGAAGGAGTTAGTGTTAACTGTGGTAGTTGTAAAGTATAGTCAGGAAGGAGCAGTTACCTTTGTTTTAATTAGTTTCTATTTTCTACTAACTTCAGAAAAAGTTAAAATAAAGTCATTTTAAAATGGATGCTACTCAACATCTAATTGATTGGTTGCGAGATTCAGAATTGAAAGTGGAGATATGGGCTAGGATAGTGCCTAAACAACGCAGCAATGCAGATCAGGGAGGTCACGACTCCAGTAGCGATGAGGGTGAAAACCTGAATCATTACAACTTGGCCAGTTCCACTTCAATACGCACACCTCGCTGTGTCGCTGGATGCATAGGTTTTTATACTGAGTGATGTACAGTTCTGCATGGCTTCATTTACATAAATTTGTACAACAAGTTTAAATTTATTAGTTTACAGAATAAATCAATTCATGTCATCCTCTTTAAAAATTAATTATGCACCAAAGAAAACATTGATAAGAGATCATTCTTATATTCTCACATTGAATCAGTGGTAAACATATTTAGATTAGATGACATCAAGAACAGAGAGAGCTCGTTCAGAAGATGAATTCCCGTTCCATAACACGTGATTACTAAATACTGAGACGGAGAATGTGGAAAGTAAGTTAACTCAAACTAAAATTAATATGCTAAATAATACTGAAAATAATGATAAATAATAAAATAGCATATTAAAATAATAAACAGGATACATCAGAGTTAACTTTTTCACAACACATTTGACAAAATTCACTTTAACCTGCCACTTAGAACTATAGTTCTTTAAAATTACATTTTTCTTGCCTCAATATTTTTTCATTTTTTATCAATTATTCCAATCTGATTATTGTCTATTGTTCTTAAAACTTTTATTTTCTAATTTAGTACAAAGAAAAGTTTTCCCAATTAATATTCTCTTGTATTTATTATTTAATCAACACAGTTTATTAAAAAATGTACTTTTTAATAAATATATATTTAAAAATAATTTTTTATGCTATGCCCGAGGGTAAATCAAAAAGTAAAGGCAATGCATTTTTGGTATACTGCAATCAGCTTCTGTATCCTGTCCATGAAGAAGATTTTTGGTTGCTCATGAAGCCATGTTACACCATCTGCTGGACTTCGTCATCTGACCTGAACCAACAACCACACAGTGCCTCCTTCAAAGGGCCGAAGATGTGGTAATCCAATGGTGCCAGATCAGAGCTGTACAGAGGATGGAGAAGCAACTCAAAGCCAAGCCAGTGAAGTGTTTAGCCCTCATACAGCAAGGGCAACAGTAGACACTGTGCACCAGCTTGGCTTTGAGTTGCTTCCCTATTCTCTGTACAGCCCTGATCTGGCACCATCGGATTACCACATCATCATCCCTTTGAAGGAAGCACTGCATGGTTATCAGTTCAGGTTAGATGACAAGGTCCAGCAGGTGGTGCAGACGTGGCTTCATGAGCAACCAAAACCTTCTTCATGGACGGGATACAGAAGCCGATTGCAGGATATCAAAAGTGCATTGCCATGCAGAGGGCATATGTGGAAAAGTGGTGTGTGTAATTTCTTCTTGTGTGAAATAAAGATATGTGAAAATTGCCTTTACTTTTTGATTTACCCTCATTTATCCACTGTAGTCTAGAAACTAATAAAACAAATTAAAATTATTTTGTTAAATGATATATATTTTAGAGTGAACTTATTTCTATTAACTTTAGAGTAAATAATTAAAACAATAAAAATTAATTTATATTCAGTAAAACTAAATATATTGAATAATAATAAAAATAGAAATGTTTAAAGTTTTCAACGTCTGTTAGGCTTAACATAAAAATTGCTTGGCATTCTCCAACCAGTTAAGGGAATAGGATGTAGCAGTCAACAGGTTAAATTTAACAATTTCATTAAAAAAGTAGGAATAGAAGAGACCTTTCTCTTTCTTTTAATGTTTTTTTTTTAATATTAATCATTATCATTTATTTTTATGAAATTAAATCTAAGAAATGTGTAAAGCATTATTTTGTTGTTATACTGAGCCAAAACAAAAAGATAATCTGCTGTGATGTCTTACCTGTCAGAACGCTCTGCTGATGCACTGGCACTATATACTAGGAGCATTCCAACATCCTAAAACAGCAAAATAATTAATGTTCTTACACATTTCTCAGTACTTAATTTTATAAAAATAAATGACTAATATTACAAAACACCATTAAATAGATTTTGAAAAGCAAATACATGTTTATCATATTTTAGCAATTTTTTTTACAAACCCTATAAGCAATATTTTCTAATGATAGACTGATGTTTCTTAATGCAATATATATGTACATTACTAAATTTAACTCTCTCTTCACAAAAAATCAGTGAATCTTGGAATTTTATATTAGAGAGATTATAAATATCTCCATTTTATAAAAATAAGGCATTTCTTGAAAACTGTTCAATAATTGAAAATTCATAAAACAAACTAAATTCCCATTAATTCCAAAATAAAAATTTCTGATTGTTTTCAGTTCCAGAATGACATCATATCATCCATTAATATTAAAACATTAAATGTAATAATGCATACTATAGTTTATAATAATTACTACTTATTCAGCTTGTTCCTTGCCATTCAATTTTCAATTTCCAAACTGCTAGCTAAATAAAACGAATTTTGAAATTTAAGCCTAATGCAGCAAGCAATAAAAACACAAATTAAGATACAGATTTGTCATTTAAAAATTATAAATTTTTTCTCAAATATGAATGTAAATTTATCCACAATTCTTAAAAGTTCTGATCCTAATAAATTATTTGAGAAAATAAATTATTCAGAACTTAAAATTTAAAGCCATTGAAAAAATTCATTATAATTTGTTTAAATCATATTAATTATAGATTTCACTATAATAATTATTTTGCCAAATATTATTGGAGCCAAATTAATTTACTTACTTAAAACATTACACTGTTCAAGTTTTAATATTTTTAATTATAACAATGACAATGTTTTAATTAGAGTTGCTGATTCAAATCAATTCAATCCAAAACACTGAAGTTGAAGCTTTGAAGCTGCTGATTGAACTTGAGTATTTTTTGTAAATAAACTTGAGTTTCGGTCTTTAAATGTTTTTTTGGAAAGACTTTAAATTGGTAAATATTTACTGAGCATCTGAAAATTATAGTGTAGAATGCAGATGCTGAAATAGAGATTGCTCAATATCAATCTCTTTTTACTTATTGCTATGATTTATTATTATTTTCTTATTACAGAATATTGTAGTAATTATAACAATAGCATGGATAGCCAAATTTATAACAAGCTGATTGATTTAAAACCATTAACAATCAAACTATTATAAAAACTAGAAAGAAAATTGTCCTAGCAAGACTCACAGATAACTTAATGCCTTTATTTGCCATTCATCAATATATCTAAATGAATAAAAACAAATCAATTTGTGATCTTTGCTACTAAACATTTATTGATGAAGCATTTTTTAATTAAATGTCATTATTTTACTGCTGAACATTTATTGCATTTTAATTGTTCCTTTTTTAATTATTTAAACCATATTGTAAAAATTACTTATTTGGACTATTTTTCTCAAATAGTGATATTTGTGTAACATATCAGTTTTTCTTTTAACATTTTGACTTATATTTACATGAGTTATGGTCTTTTATACAATTATGAATTAAATTTTTAAAGTTTTGTGTTTTGGTAAAATTATTATTGTTAGTATTTGTTGATTTGTTTGGTTTTATTATACATAATAGATCTTTTTTCTTGTTTTTTTCTTCTATTTGTTTATACATAATTCTTCATTTATTACACAATCCAAAAATGAATATATATATTTTTTAATTTATAGTTTAACATCAATTGTCATGTATTGTAAAAATTGATAACAGTAAATGAACAAATTATTTATTAACAAACCTTATAACATTTTTTCTGAATTATGCACATTTAATTACTTTAGCAATGTGCTTCTAAAATAAGCTTTTTGTGAGAAGAGCATATATTTACTTTAGAAAATTATTACTTCAAAGCCATTTAACTTATTTCAGTATTTACTTTCTAAAAAATTTTCAAAATGGTCTTTATATACTAAATCTACAAACTATCACATTATTAAATTTCATAAAAAAGGAAATGCCAATGATCAAAAACATCACTACAAAGTAACTGTTTTTAACTGAAAATAAACTGATGAGATTTTTCTCTTTAAGATCTACAAAACCTCTTATCAAATCTCCAACTACATGGATTATCCTAAAAAGTACATAGTAAACTGCAAAAAGTTAAATTTTATACATACTGAATCTGACAAGTACATCAGTTAACACTTTTATAGCAAAGCTCATATAACAACTCAGCAACTGTATAAATAGAGTGAATCTGTAATGTCATTTGAGTTCTACAAACTAACAGGAAATTTGGCAGATGTCAAATTTTCTGGTATTATATATACTACCAAATACTAAATATACCAAATACTACCAGGAAATTTGGCAAAAAATTATAGAAAACAATGGCAATTACTTGGTAGAATGCATAAATCATTTTTAATAAAATAAATTAATTCCTTAGGAATTGGAAAATCGTGTTTATCCTTTTAAATGATGAGGTAAAAATTATTATTAGACAAGGAATTGAATACAGTTACCAGGCAGGAAACCTGTTGCAAGTGGAGCTCAGCTAACAGAGGAAGGGTGTTACTCCGCCCTGCTATACTGTACACCTGTGAAAAAGAATCATAGGTTATTGGAGAGGATTGGTGAAAGGAGGGAGGATCACGTTTAAAAGGACAAACACAATTTTCCAATTCCTAAGGAATTAAATTATTTTATTAAAAATGATTTATGCATTCTACCAAGTAATTGCCATTGTTTTCTATAATTTTTTGCCAAATTTCCTGGTAGTATTCAAATGCCTCTATCAGAAAACATGGCCAGTTTCTCATTGAAGAATGAAGAAAAAAAATGTAAGTTTTTAATTAGAAACTTTACTGATTGTGAAAAAAACCATTTTTTGTGCAAATTTTCTACCATTCATATTGCTTTGTAATGACCAGAAAAAGTAATAATCTAATGGTTGGTTGGTTGGGGTTTAATGGCACAAGGGCCCAATGGACCAAACTGCACCAGACACAGAGTTAAAAGAAAAAATAAACAGATAAATAAATAAATATGCACTTAAGATTATAAACAACAAGCAAGGCAACAAACAAAACAAAAACTAAACTAAGATTAAAAATAAAACTAACTAAAACATAACAGAAAAAATGGTGAAACAGCCAACGAAAACATTTTAAACAGAATCAATAAATAAGCAAAACAAAATATATACATAATGCTGTAAACCGACATATAACACACAAAACAATTAACAATAAATAAAATAACATTTAAATAACATTGAAATATGAAATACAAATTTCCGATAAAAAAAAATAAAAAATGCCTAAAGAATTAAAATCTTTGTCAATAAAGGCGTTAAGATTAAAGGAAGACTGATAAAAGTGCCGTAGTCGCTCGGCACTAAAGTAAGAACATTCATTTAAAATGTGCTTGATCGTAAGAGCATAATGACACCAGTCACAATTAGGTTGGGCTTCGCCCATTAAAAGATGCCTATGCGTGAGTCGCCTATGTCCAATGCGAAGTCTGGCAAGGACGACTTACAAAATATACATATGCTGTAAACCATCATATAACACACAAAACAATTAACAATAAATAAAATAACATTTAAATATGACGTAAAATACAAATTTCCGATAAAAAGGCAAAAAGGCCTGAAGAATTAAGATCTTTGCCAATAAGGGCCATAAGATTAAAGGAAGACTGATTAAAGTGCCATAGTCGCTCGGCACTAAAATAAGAACATTCAATTAAAACGTGCTTGATCGTAAGAGCACAGTGACACTGGTCACAAGTAGGCTGGGCTTCGCCCATTAAAAGATGCCTATGCGTGAGTCGGCTATGCCCAATGCGAAGTCTGGCAAGGATGACTTCCTGTCTCCTGTTCCTGCGATGGCAAGAGTTCCATTGCTCAATGACTAGCTTGATCTTGTGGAGTTTGTTGTTTATCTGTCCATCCCACATACATTGCCACATTTCTATCATTTTTTCTTTTATAACTGTCTTTAAGTCAGAAAAAGGGACTTGGCACAAATATGCTGCCACATTTCTATCCTTTTTTCTTTTATAACTGTCCTTAAGTCAGAAAAAGGAATTTCACAGTTATGGGAGTGGTGAGGGGTGGCTGACTTTGCGGCAATGTCAGCAAGTTCGTTCCCATGAATACCAACGTGTCCCGGGATCCAACAGAACTTGATCATGTATCCCTTTCTAGAGAGATGGAAAAGAGGTCTGCGAGCTTCTGAATATGAGATGTTTCGATTGACACGGACAGTTGTATTTGCTTCTCGGCTTTCCATGTTGGACATGAACGAGAATATGCGGGATGGTCTCCGGTACAGTTTACACAACATGGACTGGCAGAGCATTCCTCTTCGTTGCTGTGTTTCCCACATCTTGGGCAAGTAGCCTTGCGACGGCAAGTTTTAGCGCCGTGTCCAACATTCCTCTTCGTGGCTGTGTTTCCCACATCTTGGGCAAGTAGCCTTGCGACGGCAAGTTTTAGCGCCGTGTCCGTACCGTTGGCAATTGAAACATCTAAGAGGATTAGGTATGTATGGGCGGATGTTACAACGTAGATAACCAGCGTTTATTACTTCTGGAAGTTTTGGCGTGGTGAAAGTGAGAATGATGTTCCGGGTGGGGATTTCTTTGTTTTCGCGGCGGATGTTAATGCGTCGGACTGCAGTGACGCCTGCAGCTTCAAATCCCTTCAACAACTCTTCCTCGCTCAATTCCAGAAGATCACCCTCACTAATGACCACTCGTGATGAATTGAGGGTCGTATGTAATGAGAAGGTAACCGGCTTATCTCCTAACTTGGTGGACTAAGAAAATTTCGGCCTTCTGGTGCAGCTCTAATAACAAATCTCCTGACCTGAACTTTTTGATGTTCTTAACATCAGAAGAAATGCCATGAATAGCCTTCTCGATGAAGAAAGGTGATAGTTTGCCGAGAGGCACAACTGTCCCTGAATGGGCTAAGATGAAGCACGTCGGATATATATCTCCCGTTGATAAAGTATCCCACGAATGCCAACATGCCCTGGGATCCAACAGAACTTGATCATGTATCCCCTTCTAGTGAGACGGAAAAGAAGCTTCTTGATTTGGAAAACTATAGGATGTGGTGAAGGTCTCAACGAGATCAGAGCCTGAAGCGCACTCAGTGAGTCTGAATAAATGAAGCTTCTACGATGGCCTTTCATTCTAATGTGCTTTAGAGCAAGGTGTATTGCATGCAATTCGGCAGTGAACACAGAAGCCACTGTGGGAACTGTTCTGACAGAGCTTCGTCATCACAAATGATGGCAGAACCCACATGGCCATCAAATTTAGATCTGTCTGTGAATATCGAGAAAAAGCCTGCATTCGTATGTTGAAAATCTGCAAAAAGTTGTTGATATACACAGTCGGGAGTGGAATCTTTTGGATAATGGCAAAGGCGAAAAACCACCGTTATGGAGGACGCATCCCGAGGGGCGATAACTCTATGTTCAGACTGAAAGATGGAAGATGTATCTAAATCAAGCTCACTGAGTAGGTCTGACATTCGCAGACCAAATGTTGGAACACATGAAGGTCGAGCAGCAAATAATGAAGAAAACATGGGATTGAAAAAACACTGCCACGCAGGATTCTTTGGAAGAGACTTCAATTTGGTGTAGTAGTAGAGGGACAGTTGCTTCCTCCTGATGGAAAGTGGAGGCTCAAACGCTTCTACATACAGGCTCTGAACAGGTGATGTGCGGAATGTCCTGGTGCACAAACGAAGTGCCTGATGGTGAATGGGGTCTAACATCCGAAGAGCGGATTCTCTAGCTGAACTGTAAATCACAGATCTATAGTCCAGCTTTGATTGGATCAACGACCGATAAATACATAGCATTGAACAGCGGTCCATGCCCCAGGACAAGGATGAGATAACTTTCAAAATATTCAATGCTCTGGTACATTTCCCTTTAAGATGGAACAGATGAGGATGGAAAGTAAAATTTTGGTCAAAAATCATGCCTAAAAATTTGGCTTCATTCACAACAGGAATGGGAATGCCAGCTAGGAAGACCTCCGGATCCAGATGGAGGCCACGTCTTCGTCAAAAGTAGACGCAAGATGTTTTTTTTTGTGGCGAAAACAAAAACCCATTCTCTAAAGATCATTTAGTGATCCGATTTAAAGCAGTCTGCAACTGTCTCTCAATAAGTCTCATGTTGGTGAATTGTCAGGAGATCTGGAAGTCGTCAACATACAAGGAGCATTTCACAGATGGATGTAAGCATGTTGCGATAGTGTTGATTTTTAAAACAAACAATGTGACACTTAAAATAGAGCCTTGAGGTACACCTTCCTCCTGTATATGCGGAGTAGATAAAACAGAACCGATGCGGACCTGGAAGAAACGTCGATGTAAAAACTTTCTGATGAATATTATAATATCTAATTTTTAATGTTATCACTGTCATGATATGAATGAATCTTTTAATCACAGATACATTATTATTTTAAGAGATAGTGGATATCCTCTTCAGCAGTGGTTATTAACATTCCTCTTCGTGACTGTCTTTCCCACATCTTGGGCAAGTAGCCTTGTCACGGC
Source organism: Olivierus martensii (assembly GCA_000484575.1). Classification (NCBI taxonomy): domain Eukaryota; kingdom Metazoa; phylum Arthropoda; class Arachnida; order Scorpiones; family Buthidae; genus Olivierus; species Olivierus martensii. Next base: position 34,155 of record AYEL01033646.1, read on the forward strand.
AAGTTTTAGCCCAGTGTCTGTACTATTGGCAATTGAAACATCTAAAAGGATTAGGTATGTATGGGCGGATGTTACAACGTAAATAACTGGCGTTAATTACTTCTGGAAGTTTTGGCGTGTTGAAAGTGAGAATGATGTTACATTTCTTTGTTTTCGCAGTGGATGTTAATGCGTCGGACTGCAGTGACTCCTGCAGCTTCAAATCCCTTCAACAACTCTTCCCTCGCTCAATTCCAGAAGATCAGGCTCACTAATGACCCCTCGTGATGAATTGAGGGTCGTATGTAATGAGAAGTAACCGGCTTATCTCCTAACTTGGTGTACTTTAAGAAAATTACAGCCTTCTGGTGGTGCACCTCTAATAACAAATCTTCTGACCTGAGCTTTTTGATGTTCTTAACATCAGAAGAAATGCCATGAGTAGCCTTCTCGATGAAGAAAGGTGATAGTTTGCTGAGAGGCACATCTGTCCCTGAATGGGATAAGATGAAGCACGTCGGATATATATCTCCCGTTGATAAAGAATTTGCAATTGTGGCATCGGTGCGGGACCTCTTGGAAAGAGGGCCCGATAATTTTGATTTTTTTAAAGTTTTATTTGAGTTTTCATCCATGAGAGGTTTTGAACTGGCAGGTGTGAAATGTCAATGTGGGCATGGCTCGCCTGTACCCACACAAAGTCCTGGAAGTTTCCCCATCCGCCAAGAGTCGACCAAGCTTTGGACAGCACCGTTCAAGACTTCTTTCCCTCCGCCATTCATCTTCTCAGCACGCTAACTCATACCTTAAGACTGGAAACCCTTTAGTTGCCTCTTACGACATGCGGGTCAGACGGCGCGAAAGTTGGAACACAGGAAGGCCAAGTGGCAAACAGTCAAGAAAACATGAGGTTGAAAACACATTTCCATGCAGGATTCTTTGGAAGAGAACTCAATTTGGTATAGTAGTAGAGAGAGAGTTGTTTTCCTGATGGAAAGTGGAGGCTCAAACGCTTCTACATACAGGCTCTGAACAGGTGACGTGCGGAATGCCCCGGTGCACAAATGAAGTGCCTGATGATGAATGGGGTCTAATATCCGAAGAGCAGATTCTCTAGCTGAACTGTGAATCACAGATCCGTAGTCTAGCTTTGATCGGATCAGCCACCGATATATATGTAGCATTGAACAGCGGTCCGCGCCCAGGACAAAGAAGAGATAAATTTGAGGATGTTCAATGCTCTGGTGCACTTTTCTTTGAGATAGAGGAGATGGGAGCGGAAAGTAAGCTTTCGGTCAAATATTACTCAGAGAAATTTGGCTTCATTCACAACAGGAATGAGAACACCGCTAAGGAAGACCTCCAGATCTGGATGGAGGCCACGTCTTTGGCAAAAGTGGACGGAAGTTTTTTGTGGTGAAAATGAGAACCCATTCTCTGATACCGCCTGTGTTGATCCGATTTAAAGAAGTCTGCACTGTCTCTCTATAAGCCTCATGTTGGTGGATTGGCAGGAGATTTGAAAGTCAACTACATACATGGAGCATTTCACAGCTTGTGGAAAATGTGCTGCGATTGTTTGTTTTAAAAATCAACGCTATGTTACACTTAAAATAATCCATTGAGGGACACCTTCCTCCTGTATATGGGGAATATATAAAACAGAACCGATGCGGACCTGGAAGGAACGTCGATATAAAAAAAATTCGTGACGAAAATTGGCAGATTCTCACGCAAACCACAATGATGAAGGTCGCGGAGAATGCCGAATCGCCAGGCCCGATCGTAAGCCTTCTCGATGCCAAAGAAGATGGACACCAGATGTTCGTGTCTTACAAAGGCCTCTCGAATGGATGTCTCAAGGCGTATCAAATTTTCTGTTGTGCTCCTAAATGAACGGAATCCGCTCTGGTATGGTGAAAAGTGGCCTTGCTCTCCAAATAATATACTAAACAGTAGCTCACGATACGTTCCAGTATCTTGCAAAGGCAACTAGTCGAAGCAATTGCTATAGTGGAAGGGGTTCTTGAGATCTTTCCTTAGCTTGGAAAAAGGAGTAACAATAGCTCTAGTCCATGATGATGGGAACACATACTCTACTCAGATTCGATTATACAGAAGTAAAAGATTTGAGAGTGAGTCGGGCGAAAGATATCTGAACATGCTGTAGTGGATGGAGTCCGGTCCTACAGCAGTGTTGCCTGAACGGTTCAAAGATGTGAGAAGCTCCACCATTGTGAAATCTGTTATAATCTTCAGGTGTAGAGGGCTTGAAGGTCAGGGGAGTACTCTCCACACGCTACTTTATAGATCGAAAAGAATCAGGATAATTGCTGTTGCTGAAAACAGATGAGAACGTGGAAGCAAGCAGATAAGCAATACCCTGATAGTCGCTTACAATTCTACCGTTATGTTCGAGCATGGAAATAAGTTGTGATGTTGATGTCCCGTTGAGCTTTCGAATCTTGTCCCAAACCACTTTGGAGCTAGTAGAGGACGTGATGGTAGAAACGTACCTCCTCCGAGGATCCCTTTGGCTCTGACGCCGTATCTTTCAAAAGTTGGCCTTTGCATGCTTAATGCATTCAGATGTAGAATTATTGGGAAGAATACTCTATCCAACCTGGAGAAGTTTTTTCGTTTTTACTTTTTCCTTTTTCCCCATTAAGACTAGTTTTGGAAATACGGCTTTGTGGTCAAGAAATAAGTCAGCAAATGGAAGTATTTTAATTTGACGCACATCCGACTATACCCGAATGTTTTCTCAATGTTTTTCCTCAAAGACTATCTCATTCTAAATAAGCTTTTAGAAAATATGCTAGAGGTGGTTTTCCAACAGTAGTCATTAGATGTAATACAGGTATGAGCCCTCTTACAAGAGGACCTGAAACATTTCTTTTAATTTAAAACTTAATATTCTCTATACAGTTTTATATTAAGATGCAAAATGTAAAATCAATGTCGGAAGTTTCCATCATACGCTGATTTGACAAATCTCGACAGGCAACGGAATCTTTTCAGTCTTCTTAAAGAGGAATCGAGGATTTATTGGTTTTGCCTTGTGATTTCCACCAACCAAAGTTTTGTACTTCTTCCCTCTGACATTCATCATCTGAACATGGTAACTCACACCTTAATCTTAAGGATCTTTAATTCGCCTCTTACGACACGATGTTAAGTGTAAATACTTGTAATCGGAATATTCATTGTATTGAGGATTCGTCAATAAAACAAGCAGATTTTGACCTGGTAGACAATAGAGGTTATTCTACAAAACAGTCACAGTGGCGTTTTCTCAAAAAAAAATTAAAAAGTTATGTTTCTCCAATATCTGTCTCATAATGAGCAAAACAAAGACCTGATGGTATTTTTAAAGAAAGCAACATTTGTAGACACATTTTGGCATCATTTGGGGCCCCTTAGAAATAGGATATTAGGATTTTTCTTTTTGCTTTGTTGTTATTTTGTAAGGATATGGTGCCGCAAAGAAAGAAAAGGGTGAATCTTACCGGTTGTGGTCGGCGACTTGATGGGAGCGGCCATCTTGGTTTGTGTAAGGAACGAGTTGGAGTTGGAGTAGTTGGAAATGTTGGCAGTTTAAAATTCAAAAGAATTGTTCAACTAATTAAATTAAATTGTGAGTTAAAATGTAAAAATTGTAATAAGCAAGTTTATTTTGTAATTCAAAGATGTGGTATGATAATTATGTTTACTTATGTAAATGCGGTTGACTATAAGAGATTGTCCACACCAGAGGGTGTGTTGTCCCCTGTATTGGATGTTTGCGAGGAGCCGAGTGCTGTTGGTTTTAACCGTATCTATGTTTGTGAAGTCAACCTTCATCCTTTTTCTTATACTATTGGGGACTTCAGGTTGCATAACTTCGTTTTATTATAGTAACCGTTTGTATTACGTTTTTTTTAAAAACTAGTAAATTAATCAGTTTATGTTTAAAGATGGAGCCTGTCATTAATACTGTTTGTAATTTTCTTGATTGGATTACACGAAATGAGTTTCATTTAAATTGTAATCTGTGGTCGTCGCCCAGACGAAGGGTAATGAAGCGGGGATTGGGGTCGAACTTGGGAGAAGTTCCGGACGAGGTGACGGACTTCTCTATTTCTTCAATGAGAAGTTTTCGGCTGGGAGGATGCATAAAGTCAATGCGGACAGCCCATTTCTGCCCATGCAATTTCCAGGTTTCCCATCTGCCTTGATTTGACCATTTTTCCCACAACACACACAGTTCCTTTCCTGCGTCTTCATCTTCCCACTATTCGTCAGGTACATGCTGAGAATCCTTCAGTCATTTCTTATGTCGCGTGGATCCACGTTGGATTTATTTTAACCTCACACACCGGAAACAAGCTTCATACGAAAAAGTTATTAAATCAAAAAATCAAATAATTCAAATTCTAAAATTAACCAACCAATCATTGAATTATAATTATAGTATTTTGTAAAAATATTACTTATTTTATTCAGAGAAAAGTTATTCAAAAAGAGCAAAATACTATTCATCAATAAAACCGATTGCATTTCTGATAGAAGATGCTATATGCTGAAGATTTTCATGTTTACCCTTAGAAATACATTTCTATGAGAAACTAAATAGCAATCTGCCTGAAATTGGCCTTTCTAGCTATCAGAAATACATTGACTCTTATTCGTAGCAAAAAATCTATTAAAGAAAATTATAAAAATATAGAAAGTATTTTTGAAGTATGTGTGAATCTGGTATTAGTAAACTCAAAGAAATTGATTAAAACACATTATATTAAAATCAAATGAAAATTTGCTAATTATACTAAAAAGAAATTAGGGATTTCTTTGTAACAGTTTCAAGAGGAACTCATTTAACTGTTTTATTAAAAATATTGAACTATGTAATAGTACAAAAAATATTTTCTTTTTAAACAATGAACACTATAATATGTATTGAAAAAATTTTAATTATGTTATTTCTGAAGGACAACTAAGTTCCTTGGACAGACATTTTACGTGAGCAATTATGTACTGCGAAAGTTCAAAATCCACATGCCAAATCACGAAGTTGAAATGAAAATTTTTCCAACTGCTAAAACTGAAATCACATTATAATATAAATATTTCTCAATAACAAAGATTATATTGATACTATGGGGATAGGAAACCCCTTTTCTGTTGCGGAGACGAGTCGAAAATCGAAATTATAGTTAACGACGCAGTTCGATTCGAAAACAGGATGTATCGAATTGCTTGATTGTTCTTTTAAAATAATAAATTTTAGTTGGTTTATTCGGGTGTCAATTCAAAGTCGAACCTGTGACACCTGAGACATCTGGTAATTACTTAAGTAACGTTACCATTCATCCCAGGGAAAAAGGGGTGAAGAGAGGTCAGAAGTGTAAAGGAGCAAAAACAGAGGTCAAGGTTTTTGCTGAGAAGTTTTAGCCAAGTCGTCACTTTTTGCCAGAACCTCATTTTTACCAAGTCGTTTGGATTAAAAAGTCTGCTCTCCATCCATTCATATTTCGCCACCCGCGAAATTGAAGAAAAAGAAAATAATTTGGAAATAGTGACTTAGGGATATAGATTGTCTGTGCAATTGCCAAGCCATCAAGAGAAACTAACTAAATGATCAACAACCTCAGGTATTCTCTTCTTTATTTGTCGGGAGAACGATTCATGTAAATTTCGACTGTCTGTGCAATTGCCAAGCCATCAAGAGAAACTAACTAAATTATCAACAACCTCAGGTATTCTCTTCTTTATTTGTCGGGAGAACGATTCATGTAAATTTCGAATCTCTCTCTGTGTGTTTTATTATCATAAATAAGCTGAAAGAAATTCTGAAAGAAGCTGTTGAATTTATTTTCAATGTTGTTCTCCATCTCAATTCTTCGAGCTGTTTTGCTTCATTCGTCATCCTTACCCACGAATTGAACGTGGACCGCTTTTAGGCCTACAGCCTGTCTGATTTCTCATTTCCGATTTCCGCCTGGACTCCCCAGAATGCTATAGCTTGTTAACATAGTTGCTTGTTACTATAGCTTGTTGCCAAAGGCTGCTGATCATCTAAAGTAGCGGCCTCAAACTCATTCTGTTCAAATCGGTAACCGTGGATATTTTTAGTTGATTGGGACACCATACTTAAAATTAATGCATTCCGGAAAAATGTTTTATGAGATGAACTGGTTGGTAGGTTGCCGTTAATGGTTCAAGGGTCTTATAGTCCAAGCTCTGCCAATGTGTAAAAGCAAATAAAGATAAAAAATAATGATAATATAACAGAAAAGTGATAAAACTGGTGTAAAATGCTACAAGTAAAACAATGACTAAACCTTTTTGAGATGGAATATCAATACTTTAGATTATTTAACTATTTACATATAGATCCGCCGTAATTCCTGTTTAAAATTATAAAGCCAATTTTGTAAATGACGAAATTTTTCCAATACAAAGCTTTCACTTCTAATTAACAAATCAATAAAGGTTTACTGAATTCAATACAATTTCTTAAAAACACTAATTTTAACATAAAAATAGTGTTAATTTTAACATAAAAATAGTGTTTATATCAAATGAGATGATACAAGACTCTCAGAAATTAATAAAAATATGATAAAAATTAACACTACCTAAAAGATATAGTTATAAGTTACTAATTTTAACAATTTTCAAAATATTTCATGAGAAATGGTTGCGATTTTTTTCTGAATATCTTCTTTATATCTTTATATACTCTTACATTTGTAATAAATGAAATGTGAGCCACGACTTTGAAAGAGCTGATCTAAAGAAAATTCTCTTATTAACAGGCAATACTAATCTAATTTCACAAAGCAATTTTACTAACAAAGTAATGAATGCTCTACTTTGTTAGTGACACTATGTTTTGTCTGTAAACATGAGTGTCTCTACAATGCCATTATATAATATCGAATTAAATCATGTGTTTGTGCAAGAAAAATGGTTTTGTATAGCATTAGCTTGTCAAATTGTAACAATTCTGTTTTTAGATAAGGGTGTATGTTAGTGATATTTCTGATTAAAAATGTAAGAATTTCCAATTTATTTCACTAACTATTCTGTAACAGGAAAGATGAATGATGAACATCCACTTATCGTCATCAGCTTTATCACTGTGAATGACAAACCAAGTTAAACAATCATATAGCAAGGCGACCATACTTCAGTAATCTTCTTATATTAATTTTATTAATTAACCTTTTCAAAGATTTAATTCGCTATAAGTTAAGAACATAAAGACTAAAAAGGAATTCAATATTGTGAAACAAGTTGCAATTTTAGAGATTTTTTTATTAATAAGAAAGTTGTCATAATTTTTATGTACACTTGTTATCATCACATTGTTCCTGGTCTCACAAATCAGACCTGATATATATTCTCATCAGGTACGTAAGTAACATCATTTTCTACATAATAAATAACCACTATTTTATTAAGATCAGTTATAAATAGCAGAAATATTAAGTACTAAATCAGAAAAAAGTTGCTCAAGATATAAGTACTGTAGTTGTTGTAAAACCTCATAAGTGCAAGTGCAGAGCTGAGAGACAAACATGCAATACTTGACTAAAACTAATAGAAAATTTTACAGTAAATTAATAAATGCAGACTATATGATATTTATAGTTTCAACTGTTTTAATCAAAGAAAAGGAAAGATATTGTACAAATATTTCGATCATTAGTGATAAGAGTTTTTCCTTATTACTAAAAACTGAAATTTAAAACAAAAAAGACACATCAATATGAAATCAATAGCCATTATATTTGTAAGATTGACATCGACTGCATCAGTTCATATAGCATATGCTGAATCAATGAAAAGAACACATCATTTGCTGAGTATATATAAAGATACTAAATTAACTTCTAAAATTTTTGATAGTTTATTGATGATGGATGAAAGTCCAAAAAACTTCGAATAAAAATTCAGGTATTTTAAAGGGTGATGCTGTCTTTAATCAGTTATAATGTTAATTCATATCTTTAATTTATTGAGAGAAAAAATGAGCTTCTATTTTATATAGAAAACTGTTTTTATAAAAAAAGTACTTACAGTACTCTTTGTTTAGGAATTATAAAAATTGCGATGAATAACGGTCTTATAATAATAATAATGAATGAACGCGTCCGGTCCTGGCGAAAATCCTGTTTGTATGTATTTTTTGTCGGATATAATTTGAAAATTCGGCTATAAGGGGGAGAATTTTTCATTTTGCTGTACTTTTCCTTGTGATGACCTAATTTTCATCCTGCTTTACCTCGGCCAGCCATCAGTGTAATTTTTAAAAATAACAAAAACATCATAAAAAGCCAATTTATTGCTTTTTCTCTCTCTATTCCCCGACGCAAAATGCTTTGTCATTATTAATAAATTTAAAAATTAATAAATACAAATTAAATTAAAATTGTAATTCCTCTAAAAAGAGAAATTCCGCAGGTGGCGCTGTACCCTAAAATGGCGCCACCTAATAATTTGTTATATAAGTTCTTAGAAGTTTGAGTTATACTCCAAGTTTATGAGATTAAATGACAAGACCCTATAACTCATTATACGAGCGGTTAATATCAAGTATTATTTCCCATTTTATGTATACTGCAGATACAAGATCCATAACCGGTAATCAAATAATTACACAACTCAAATAACTATATTCGGTTAAAACCGAAATAACAATCCTTGTTGAAAACTCGTTGTTCTCTCTCTTCAATGTTTACTTTGAAAAGCAGCGATTCGTTGGCATTCGGATATAAGGGGCATGGCTTATAAGGGAACAAAAAGTGTAGGTCCCATCAATTCCCTTATAGCGGCTTTAAATGTACTTGTAGTACTTTATTTAAGAATTATAAAATTACGATGAATAACTCAGGAAATCTTTTCTTTCATGTAAAAATCAACAGTATTTATTAGCGAAAATATATAATATTTATACTGTACAGGTTGCGAATTCTACAAGCTAGGTAAAATACATTTATCAATCAGCGGACAGAGCGAACCAAGTACAGTGGTACCTCGGATCACGAACGCCTCGGTCTACGAACACCAATTTCAAATGAATATTTGAATATAAATAATAAATAAAATCTCTTAAAATCTAAAAATAGCTATTTCACTTACTCTTGGTATTCTAGCATATTTCCCAGTCCTTGTATCTCTTATGCTAGAAATTTTTAAACAATCTGTATCCTATAACAAAAATAATTAACTATATAAGTGATATATAAAAACTTAGTTTAGAAAAGATATAGATGTAAATCTTATTCTGAAAGGTCAAATAAAAAATACTATAGTTTATATTTAGGATTATTTAATTTATTATTATTAAAATCAGTAACAAGAAAGTTGAGAAAGGACCTTTATCATCAGCTAAATTAATAAAATGAAATAAACATTTGAGTAAAAGTTAATCAATTGGCTATCGGATTTTAAAAAACTATTATTTTAATTACATTATAAGCATTTAAATAGTAGTTTGACTAGAATAGAATGACCAATTAATATGTGAAAATATCAGGTGTTGCTCAGAAATGAAGACCAACAGATTTTTGATTCTCCAGTCATATTTATATGATCATAAAAAATTTATTATATTTCTGAGCAAATTAAAATTTTCTTCTAAACAGTTTCCATGATGACCCTAAATTCTACAAATTATCCTCATTTCAATAGGCAATTAATACCTGTCAATTCTATTGTACAAACTAACTGACCAGCCATTCTATTTTGTTTAGACTTTCTGTTAATTGCTAGTAAATATCATTAAAATAAAAAAGTAAGCAATATTTTTGTCTTCATTATTATTGGTTTAAAGACTAATCTACATTTCAATCTTCTGTTTTTACATCATGTGTGACATTTTTTGGAGAAAACTAAGTTTAAGAAAACTCTTTAAAAGCTTATGATTTTAGGTTAAAACAATGATTTTAACCTAAAATTAATTTCAAATATTTCATTGATAATAGAATCACTAATGTTTTCATTATCTATTGGTTTGTTATCTCCTATATCATAGGCAATGTATGCCTTTAGTCAATCTTCAATAAAGAAATTAGTATATAAAGAAAAATCAATCCAAAAATCACCATATTTTGAAACAAAAAACCATTTTTACATACAAATGGACTATAATAGTTTTTCTTAAAGTGTGATCTGAGGACTCTCAGTGGCCCGCAAACATCTTTACAGGATCTGTAAGTTTTATATAAATTTGAAAACAAAATCATTTCAGTAATAATCTTAAATAAAATGATTAATTAACCCATATATATAATTATATAGAAAAATGTTGATTAGATTTTAATCTACTCTTTAGATTAGTTTTGTTTATATCTATTAAGAAATAAAAGAATTTAATAATAGATCTGCAAGTTTCTTTTTCCTTTAAATGAGGTCTGCAGAGAAGTTTGAGAAATATTGGTCTAGTAATATTATATCATATTGATCTGTGCAATATTCTGTAATCAAAGAGTGTAGAGAGTGATTGCCCATCTAGCAAATTTTCAATGCATTGTAATTTAAATTTCAAACTTATATTAATTATAGCATATATTTTTATCCATCATATTTATTTTCTATAAGTCAGCATAAATAATAATTAAATCTACCAAAAACTATATTCAATCAATAACATTATAAAGAATAAAATATTACAAATCATTCGCTAGAAATTTTATGTATAAATCACTTCAAAATGAAATTCTTCCAGATCCATTCAAAATACATGCAACATGCTTTTGAAATGTAAATGAAAAATCATTTGAAATGATATGGCATTTAATGTTATTGGACAAAAATACAAATTGAGCCATATAAAGTATCATATAGGACTAGATCTGATATGATCATATCTATAAATGAACACTATTTGATGCTAATATAACATGAGGTTACTATTAGGGTACAAGATACTTATATCAATATTATACAGTGAAGTCTATCAAAATACCTACTTTATATCATAAAGTATACAAAATATTTGCATGTGATTAGGTATTTGTTAAATATTTATGTTTAGTATAATTATGGTTTGAAAACAAAATTGTACTAAACATATAAGGTAAGAAAATATCTTAAAACATTCCCTGTTTTATTTAATCATCATATGCATTAATAAAAACATATATTTTGTATAGCATTTAATATTGAGAAAAATGAAATTATCTTTCATTTTTTCATCAACAACCAACTAAAATATAAATTGTAACATGCATCCAGTTTTTTAAGTATTAACTTATTTTTTTCTTATATTAGATGTTTTTCAGTAAATTGTAAATTAAGGGAAAAATTTGCTTAATATAGATAGTTTAACTTGAAATCTAAACAAATAATAATCAAAACTAACCAAATGATCTTTAGAAAAATTTTTAGAAATTAGACAAGAATTTTAATAAATATGATTGGAAATGATGCAGAAGCAAAGAATTAAACAAAAAATGTGACTTAGTACTATATAAAGTTCCGAAATTTATTGTGAGTATCTTACTGATGATGATGATTTTGTAGGAGCTGATGATGGCTTAAGAAAGCTGAAAACGTTTCTTGTAATAAAAAGTTATAGAATTATATTGGTCTGCTTTTCACTGCTGAATAGTAAATTATTAGTACTATATTTGTGAAAAGGACAATTTCTATCTTGTTAGTGTTTAAATAACTTAATTCTATATGTTTTTGCTTAATGCAATATGTAAACACTTTATAATAATTGCACATTTTTTTATATTCTATAATTTTTTCATTATTATGTTTTATTATGTGAACTTATGTAATTTGACATAAACACACATGCATGTTTCAATTTTGATTCTACATTCTTCTTTTCCATCTCTATTCTATAACTTACAAGGGTTTAACTACAGCTGAAAATGTTTTTATTTTTAATAAATTGGATTTTGTTCTTTAAACCCTGCTACCTACTGTTTTTCATTTATAATTGCATTAAAAATATAATTTATATTTCTATTTCAATGTAAGGCCCCACGCTCACATGCAATCATCAGTTGGTCAACTATTTAATTGCAGAAGCGAGAACAAATGACTCCTATGAGACTGCATTCATTAGCAACTCTTTTGTTGGTGAATTAAACAATAGAGTCCTTTGTTCTCACTCCTGCAATTAAATAGTTGACCAACTAATAATTGTATATGGGCGCAGGCCCTAAGATTTCTCACAGTAAGCACTAAATAAAAGAAAACAATAACCAAATTATTTATCTTACTTAACTGACTTATTGTTACAAATTCATTCTCTTTGAAGGGTTTGGACATCTTCGGTCAGTTGTGGGCTGCATTTAAAATGAATACTTTATGTAAAAAAATTAAATTCCTTACAGTTATTTTTACGAGAGAAATAAAATCTGAAAAGTTGATTATTTTAATTATTTATACATAATTTTCTTAATGATATGTCTCAATTCATATTCAAAATTACAAAAGCATTTTTAAATTGTTTTTGTAATTTGTATTAAAATTTTATCCATACAGAACTTTTACTTCAAACTTACAAATCTATTGCAATTTGTATTTCAATACAATTTATTAAAACACTATACTTTAAAGGAATATTCAAATATTTTATGAAAGATGATTGCAATTTTTTTCTAAATATCTTCTATATGATATTCTATATGAAGAAAGGACATATTAAGCCACATGTATCCTATGAGCTTGAGAATGCTGATCTAGAGTTTATAAAAGATTCTGGTCATTTCTTTCTAGTATTGAATTACTGAGATTGATATAAAAATATGTTTTTTTGTAATAATTTAAAAAATAATTGTTTATGAGTTATTCATGTAAAAGTTATAAAATCACTTACAATAATTTTGTTTTATATAATTATTACACAAGAATTTTACATAAAAATGGCTATATAGCCATTTTTATGTAAAATTCTTGTTGACCAGATACTTAGCCATTTTATAAAGTAGTAATAGGCTATATAGCCATTTTATAAAGTATCTAGTCAACAGGAGGATGTCTGATTCTCATTACAGAAATTCTTTTAGGGATAATTTCATATTATACATGATATGTTTCTATTAATTTTAGGATGCTAAGTTGTCTTGTTATATGGAATGGCCTTTTGGCAGAAGAATGGTAGTATACTATCTATTAAAATATTGATATTTCTGAAATTATTATTATTAAAATCATTTGAAAGACTTTTATGTATTTAAAAACAATGATGAAATATGTTTATTTTTCCATTTATTGTCAATCAGACTACAAATTATCTGAAAAAACTGCATGACAAATAATTCATATTTTAGACAATTATTTTTTACCAAGAGATACCTTGGATTAAAAAAAACACCTAACATAGCACATATTACATTTGAAGTTTTCATGATCACATTATGAAATGGAGATGTTCTAAATTTTAAAAAATTATAACCTTTATTTAAAACTATGCCCTATATGAAATATTTTTTAAGTAATGTGACAGGTTTTCTTAAAGAAATCGCTATAACATTAATTCCCATTAATAAAAACAAACTTATATTTTTTTATGGTATACTAGGACTATTAAAATTTTTTTAAACGTTCCTTGTCATCTTTTCCAATTATATCACTGATCATATCAAAAATATCAATTTACTAGTTAGTTCTTTAAATGAAAAATTTACATATATAATCTGAATTTCGTGTTATTTAGATATCAGAATCGAACTTTCTGTGTTTTGCTTTGATTTATATAGGATTATATAGAAGGTAGGTGTGAAAATTTTAAGTAATTAAATTTTCACGTTTTCTTGTCACACGTAAGACATATTTTGATGAGTGACGATCGTTTCATTAACTGATCCAAATATTGACATATTTCTGGATAGTACTGACAGAAAAACGATCTAAGTCGTTTCCAGACTACCGATCGAACCCGCATCGTCGTCTGTCCAATAACGATGACACGAAGAAAACTGCAGTCATCTATCATCAGTCAAGAGACAACTACATGCGATAATTACCATCCATATCCTTTTCCGTTCGCATCTAAATTTCATTTCCATCCAGAATTACTTAATATTCTCTGGTTCTTAAGATATATATAGCAAGACATCAATCGGAATGAAGAATATTCCATACTCCAAATTAATACAGAAACAATCTTTAAAATCGAACAGAATGTTGTGTAAATTGAACGAAGTCATTATTGAAGACAAGACTTTACAATAAAGCGTGAATTATGCGTTATAAAGCGTATTTATTTTACATAATCATCTATTAAATAACGAAAAACAAGGAAGAGAATCTATTGTTTTATTTAACCTTTTTGGAATACTGTCGGATTAATAAATCTAATCTAATTTCTTTGTTTCAAATGTCATCATGGAATTTCGTGCAAGGACTTCTTTTCCCCCTAGATAATTTTCACTAAGATAATAAATTACACAAGTTAAAAAATCAAGAATGTTGGCAAATTTAAATAAAAATAATAATAATAATAATTTAGTTTTGTCGTCAGAGCATTTAAGGATTTCCTGTTATCGAAAGGGAAGGTCGTCGTCAAACCGCTTCCTGTCAAAAGTGTTAATGTTAAATGACCCCTTCGATCCTGTTTCCACTACCAAACTAATTAGATAAAATATGAAGGTCAAAATAAACGTAAAATAAAATGAATCTAATAATAATGAGGAAAATCATTCAATTTCTTTCTGATCAATACAAAACTATGATAATTGAATGAAAATAATGGTTCAAGTTGAATAAATGAATTTTCTTGCATTAATAAGTTATAATTATTAATAAATTAAAATTTATCCATCTCTAGTATAATTAATTAAGTTATCGATCTTTATTAACTTGATCATATGACCATTTAATTATTCGATTTTATTTTTTAATTAAAAATAATGATCCAATTTCAATTATTTTCGACATACTTGATCCATTTATATCGCCTTGACCAAACCAGTCGTCTTGATCGACTGTGAATCCAAAACAATTTTAAATCCATTTTTTTATAAGGTTTTTTCAAATGATATAAAATCATATTTATTAGCATAATTTTCCTCCTCTGTTTAATTCCTTATGATTTAAAAAAATGAAATTAAGAAGGGAAAAACTTTCCTAGTTTGATTCATGTAAAAATGTTTTAAAAATTTTTCATTTGAAGTCATCACACGAACATTATTCAAACGACCAGTTAAAAAGAAACATAAATAAAGTGAAATATGCATAAAGAAAAATCACTTTTAGGAATTTTAAATGCATTTCCAATGATGAGATGGATGATCCCCCTCATCTTCTGAAATGCATTTATAATTACTGTATAAATTTTTTAGAAAAACAGATTTTTCTTATGGCTTAGAGCTAAAATATACAGTAAATGGCTAATTAAAAATAAAATACAGTTTCAAGCATATTAAGATTTGCCATTTGCTGCAATGCAGCAAAATCAAATAATATTCGCGCCTGATATTGCATCATCATCTGTGAATATTCTCTTATTACATCAATAACGTTGACATGTATTGTATAAATGGTCATTTTCAATAAATTTCAGTATCTATATTAGGTTTACATTGGATATGTTGTTAATATTTGTGTGAGATATCCTGAGAAAAACAATTTATATGTCTTTATTCCATTCTGGAAGAATCAAATATGTTTTTTGTAAAGTTTCATAAATCAAGTACTGTATTAATATTTTTATTTTAAAATAAAATTACTGTATTTTAAAAATATAGTGTAGTTAAACAGTTCTGTAGACAAAAAAAGAAAAGAAAAAACTATAACTTTACTTAAACTGTTTTTCAATTTTTAAATGTTAGAATAGTCACAAAAAATATTAAATTATAAATGCAAGGTATAATAGATATAAACAAATATATCATTGAATTCATACCATCTTATTTACAAAAATATAAATTTTTCCGATGGAAATTAATATACTTTTTTACAAAAAATAAACTTTCTTTGATCATATCAATCTTTAAAGTGCATTAAGTAGTTTTAAATATATAGAATGTTTAAAATTCTGAACACTGCAATCTCCTAACAAAATTATATGAAGATATGAAAATTACTAATCGAATAATCAGAATAAAAAGATAGATAAAATCTGAACGTTCTGCAATTTTGTTATCCGAGGAAAAGCTCATGCTAAACACTCTCCACATAAGTTAGTGAAGAAGAAAGTTTTGAAATTTTTTGTTCTTGAGATATTTTTCGGATGGTCAGTAATATACAGTCCCAGAATAATTGTCCCATTCTTAATATCTCGGCATCTACTCAATAGAAAAGTTCAATGTGATCTTATTTTAAAGCTTATCATCTGTGCTATCTAACAATGGATCTGCCAAACGTAGCGCCATTATGATCACGTAATGTGGCATCACTATCTACAGGGAATCGACTTCTGGTTAATAACTTTATTGAAAATATTTATATTGTTTTTGTCATTTTATTTATATTAACTGTGAAGTAACTTTAAATCTATTCTGTAAATTAAAATTAAAAATTCAATTCATTTACATAATAAAGATTTTCTTTCCGTAATTAAGTTTCTTAAATGAGCTTTTAAGGGAATTAGACTCGGAAATAAGTTAAGAAAAAAAAAAAAAAACAGATTAAATTTCAATTTTTCAAAAGATCTGTTGGTAGTCGGGAATTAACATTAAAAAAACTAAAAATATGTATGTTTTCTGATGAAAAAAATCCGATCAAATTCTACTTCGTGCAAGCCGAAAGATTGTGCAGCTAACGTAATTTCAAGTTTACAAAGCGTAAACAATGTTGTCACATTAACGTAATTATAATGATGCTAATATGTTCGGTAGATATAAACTTTGAGATATAATTTCTCTGTGAAAAATGAACTATACTGTTAGTGTGAATAATTTTTAATAAAAGATTTTGTTCCGAATCTAATTTTTAAATTTTTGCTGTGATGTCGATGTATATATTTAGAACGCTATAATTTTTTTTCTTAAATTATTGAATAACAGCCGAAATATTAAGAGTGGAACGTTTATTCTGGCGCATACTGTATATAGAGAAAAACTGATTGTTGTAAAATATGTCTAAAATCTTTTCAAATGACTTATAGTATACAAATGCAACTAATACTGGCATTTCAATATTTCAATTATTTCTGTTAGAACTGCTACTATCTCATAATAAGATAACATAGCACTCTTATAATTTATAAGCATATATCTTGAGTATTATTGATTGAATTTAGCAAATCATTCCTTAAGTTCCAAAATTTGAGTTGGAAATGCATAGCTAATTATATATATACAATACAATATATTAAAAAGTATACACCAGGAAAAATGCAAACTTAAAACATCAGTAAAAATATTTTTTGCTATTTAATATACAGTATTTAGACTTCTTCAGTTTTATAATGGCATTCGTGAACAAAGATTAAAAACAACAACAGAATTATAGAACAATTCTATTCATTTATAGATTCTATAGTTCTATTATTTTTTAACGTGTATTTACTAATGTGAGGAAGGTGAAAAATGTTCCTTTTAAACGTTTGTTTTACACTTGTATTTTTGCCTGAAGTAGTTAGTGTTTCTTTTGTGATTCTCTAAAATCTGAATGTTTTGAGACATTTGGTTCTCTAAATATATATTCATTAATGACGGAAAAAATATAAAAAGCTGAATGCATACCGCCTCCTTTTTTAATTAGCTTAAAAGTTTCTTTCATAGAAAACAGCAATATTTCAAGCAGCGATATAATTTTTTTTTAATCGTTTATTCATATAGCTGCTTTGAGTGAGGTATTGTCAATAATCTTGATTAAACAAGGCTATTGACAGTAAAAATAAACAAACTCAGAAAATTAGCTATTCTATTATCAACATTACAAGAGATGGAGAAATTGTGTGTTTATCGATTATCGTAAGTTTTTATCTCAAACTTCTCAAAGTAATAAAAACATTTGAATGTCTTTATAACATCAAAACTGTTTTTATGTACTCCCTATATAAAAACAATCGGGATTAAAATGGCTAAATCGGTGTGTTTTATCATCAGTTTGGCATTTAAATTTTCAATTAGCGTGAGTGTTTGTGTTTCAATTACATAAATGGTCTAAAATCGTTGAATATTCATAGATTAAATGCATCTCATTTTACGTTTGTTTTGACTAAAATTCATATGATACGCTACATAGATAGAGACGGATTAATATTGTTTTCAAAGAAATTAAAATTATGTAAACTGCACAAAAATTATTCATCTAAAATTCCGTTAAAATATTAAAAAAAAATATATTTATTGAATATAAAAAGCGAACTTTTTACATTAAAACAATTGTTTTTATAAATTATATACAGTATATTAAAGCAAAAATCAATTTTTCTATATTTATTAAAATGTTCGTTTCTTAATTGTTTTCACAAATTATAATAGCAATCTAAAACTTTTAAATAATTTATTAAGAAGAAAAGATAACTTTAAAGGAAAAAAATGTTAAATTTATAATAACGATACTTGTTGTAATTTAAGAAAAAAAATCAAAAAAACGATTGTCTGATTACAAAACACACAAATAGTCAATTTACAATAATTGCAAGTAAAATTTTTTTTAATAATAGCATATTATATAAAAATTTTAATAATTTTTATATAATATGCTATTATATACAAATCGTTTTTTTTATTTTTTCTTAAATTACAGCACCTATCATTTTTATAAATTTCACATTTTTTTTTCCATTTAAAGTTATATTTTTTCTTTTAGATCGTATAATCAAAAATCCGACTTAATTCTACTGATGATTATTACAAATCCTGAATACAATTTCGTATATTTTATTAAATTTGATTCATAAACGAATGAATATTATAGTATATTTCAACAACATACATACATACATATATTCTAACCAGTAAGTATAATAGGCTATTATTATACTTAGAATATATTGTAATCATTTTATAAACTTAGATAATAAATCTAAGAAAACATGTTTAACTCTGGAAACAATGAACATAAATTCATACTCGTACATGCATCTACACCTGTGTATACAATTATAGTACACAACAATGGCCTCAAACTTGCGGCCCTGACACCTTTTTTACGGCCCGCGTTAACATTTATTATAATTGCAGTAGCATACATAAAAAAATATTCAGAAAAATTGCCATCATTTTTCATGAAATATTTGAAAATTATCAAAGTATTTTAATAAATTGTATTAAAATTCAGTAAAACAATAGATTAATTCCCCAAGAAAAATATTTTAGCATTAAAAACATCTCATTTGATTCATTCAGTCTATTAATTATGATTTCTATTGTCTGAGTCTATTAATTTTGAAATTATCATTGAAAATCAGTGAGATAAATAACTTGAAAACGTCATTAAATAACAGTAGCTCTTTACAATTATCAAATCAAAGCTGTATATTAAAATCAGATTTCTGAATATACTAGACCTATATTAAATAATTTCAGAAAGAAATAACTCCGCTCATTATAAGCTTTCAAGAAATGTATCAAATTGGCCTTAAAAAAGTTTATTACATATGTGATTACATGGATTTTTCAGGTTTTGTTGAGGTGCTAACTTTTAAAAGCCAATTTTTTTCGGCCACAATGTTAGAAAAAATTACAATTTTAAATGGTATACAGTAGTATCCTCGAAGATTTTTCTTTAAATATACGTTTCAATCTTGATCAAGTCAAATTTGATGAGATTAAAATGTCATTACGTACATACGAAAACATTTAATAATATAATAGATACAATACAGTATCCTATTGTAAACTGTATTGCATTCTAATAGTTCGTATTCTCAGATGTTAAAGGAATAAGGGATTATATGAATACAACTTTTTTTGTTGTTTGTTGTTACTGGTGATTCATAGATATTAAAGAGGGTGGAACTTCATAAAATAGCTCAAAAAATACATTTATGCAAATTTCTCGCCAATATTACAGCTAGAATAATGTAATTTTTAGAATATTATAATACAATTACAAATACTGTTTACAGAATCTTATCGCATGTATTAACACTAAGTTATATCGTTTTAAATAAATCTGAAAATTGAAAATTTTTTCAATTTATTCGAATATTGTCATGCTCTAAGACACCATATCGCACGAATAGTATAGCGCTTTTACGAGATTCTTTCACCGAAATAAGAATAATTAGTCGCTGTTTTCCCATGGTATGGTCACCACGATCACCTGATCTTACAGTGTGAGATTTTTCGCTATTTAGTCATCTCGAGGCCAATGTTTAGCAAAGAACTGTCCTTAACCAGGCTGTTTTAAAGCAGCGGTCTCAAACTCAAATTGTGTACGGTCCGAATGCACAATTTGAAAGGAAATGAAGGGCCGAATATTTTTTAACAAAAATTATCTTATGTAATTATAAGATTAAAAAACTGTTTTATTAATGTTAAATTGTAATAATTTTTCGACTGTAACATGTATTTAAACAAATAACTAAAACACCTTTGCGGGCCGTAAAAAATTGCTTTGTGGGCCGCCAGTTTGAGATCACTAATTTAAAGGACAACATAATGAAGCAGGAATGAAACATTTCTTCAGAAATATTGCATTCTGCATTCGAGCACTGTGTATCGAATACAATTTCTAACCTAAAACGACAATCACGCAGAAGTTCAACTTCAGTGTCATCACACATCGTGAATAGACGAGGAATGAGTTTGAAGTTGT
Source organism: Olivierus martensii (assembly GCA_000484575.1). Lineage (NCBI taxonomy): Eukaryota > Metazoa > Arthropoda > Arachnida > Scorpiones > Buthidae > Olivierus > Olivierus martensii. The sequence continues at coordinate 54,801 of AYEL01033646.1, forward strand.
GAAACCATTTCCTGTGACAGTTTGTTTTTGCAGAGAACAAAAATAAAAATTTTAAATTTCATTTTAGATTTGTCTTACTTGTTAGTTAATTTTGTCTTAGTTTAGTTAGATTTGTCTTAGTTTTATTTACTTTTTTGTCCTTTCTCCATGTACTGTATTTCCTTTGCATCGCATCAGTGCCATATTTTCTCCTATCGGCATATTTACTTTTTTGTGCTTTCTCCATGTACTGTATTTCCTTTGCATCGCATCAGTGCCATATTTTCTCCTATCGGCAGATTTTGGAACTAATTTTTTTTCAAACAATCCGGAGTTTTTCTTCCCATTCTTTGAATGATGTATGTATAAATTTTTGTGCCATTTCACTTATTAATTAGAGTTACAGAGAACTCTTAATAGGCAAACTTTAGTTACTGCTGCTTAACCACACCTTGCATATTCTCCAAGAAATTCCCATGTTCGTGTCCGATGTTAAAAACTTAATTCATTTTCTTTCAATAAGTGACGTGTTAAAATCAATTTTTAATTCTTTACTAACCATTCGATAATGTAAATTATAATTAAAAAATTCGAAATTTATTCAATTTTTAACATTTCGTTTAAACTCGAATCTTCAAAATAACATATTATATTGCATTATTCTTATATTTTCGTTTATTATTATAACTAACTACAGTATTACTTTTATAAACGTGCCTATTTTTATACTTATTTATCGGTATGTTAATGAACTATGAATCGGCCTTGATTCATTTCAAATTTTTAAACAATCTAAGTCTGTCACCCGTTATCACAAATCATGTGAAGTTGTATATTTATATAATTATTATTTCTTTGCCCATTATTTTCTTTTTTTTTCCTTTATAAGTAGAGTCCCAAAATAGCTCCCAGGCTTCCAAAATCATAAATCCGGACCTAATCCCTTATAATTCGGTATCTTAATTCACATTAATCTAATCCATATATTCACTTGAAATTTTTTTTTTTTATTACTCGACAGGATCCCGATGTTATGATAGAGTAAGTTGTCACAAAAACTGTATTGTCCTGAAATACACGAGCAACGCAGAGTATCCTGCTAGTATATACACATTATGTATACATATTAGCAGGATATATGCATGACTTATATTAAATACACCCTTAAACAAAATGCAATTGTTTAATTAATTCGTATATATATAAATTCTTATCTACTTAATTTATGAGAATAATAATAATAATAAATAAATAAATAATTATTATTGTATAATCAAAATATTTGTATTTATTAAACTCCCATATCACACTTTTTCAAATAACAAGAATAATTTCTATCTGCTTCCTACAGCAGTATAAAAGCACAAGTTTTAAACATTAATTTCCTATGAGGAAACTGCGATAAGATTATTATTTGTCTTGTGTCTAAAGATATTTACACTATATTATATATAACAGAATGTGTGTGTGTGAGTATATATATCAAATTCAATAAATATTAAACAATAACTTCTAAGAAATTTTAAATAGCAAAATTAGAAATTAAAATAATAAGTGAAAGAAAAACATCATTCAAATATAAGTCGACAATATAAACATCGAGTTCATTAAAATGCTTAATTAAAAATAAACAAATAACAGAAACATTAAAATCTACAACTATTGTTAGTCTGTATTTTTTTTAATGGTGATCGAATTAACAAAGAATTGAGATTTTAATATGTACGCATTTTAAAACTGAATGGATTTACATAGCAGCAGAGTGAAAAAATATCCATATCGGAAAAAAAAAAAATGAAATTCTTACTAGTAAAACACTTCAAATTTTCTGACAAATGGGGAGTTTTCGTGATGATTTATTCTACTGAAAAACTCATTATCTTTCAAAAAAAGAAATTTAACTGCGACATTATCGATTAGATAAGTGATATATATCATGATGCTATCGTCATATGTAAAATAAACAGTTTTGCTCTATATAAACGAATTCGGCTACTAGTCAACCACAATTAATAAAATCCAATGAAAGTTTAATGTAACTGTCCATCCATCTTAAGTGATCATTAAATTATTTTAATTAAAATCTGTGGTGTCTCAGCTTATATAAAGTAGTCACTTAAAATTATCTACGTAGAAATATTAAATCTAAAAAAAAATAATAATAATAATTTGAAAATTCAATTAATATAAAATTTTGGAATGTATTTTTTAATTTACATTTAAAATTTAAAGTTTACGTGAGTTTCGTTCTGGCGGATGAATGGACAATGGAGTGGACAATCCTATTAATTACGTTTGTCCACTCCACTGTCCATTCATCCGCCAGAACGACACTCACATAAATATCAATCCAATTTGATAAAATTCTCATTTATTATGACCCACTAGAAAACCCATTAAAAGTAATCAATATAGGCTCAATATTATTGACGTAATAAAGTTAACAATATTGTCTGAAAAAGTATAAACATTTTTTCTCTTATTATGCTAGTAATCTTAATTCTATATTGATTATTTTCAATATCTTGATTCTCTAGATGCCTAGAGGGTCCTAATATTATTATATAAATTTTATTCAAATCTGATCATATTTATATGAGATATGACGTCAAAATATGTGAAAATTTTATATATATAAAATTAGAAATTTGAATAAAATTCGCATATATTGTTTGGATCGACCAGAGGATTAAATCTGCTGAGAATTATCGAAATAAATTATTATTAATGACGTACGTGTAAAAATGATCCGATTCTGTTGATTTTTAAATTTCCAAAAGACGTAAAATCGAATAATTAAATGGTGACATAATTCTTTATTTAATCTATTGTATGAAAAAAAAACAAGTTATATACATAAACTTTCAATGGTCATCACTCCATCATTAATATGTTGAAAAAAAAAAAAAAACAGTTTTAAATATTAAAATGTCGCATAATTTCTACCAAAAATTGCATTTCACAATTTAAAATCATATCATTTCAGAATACAGTATATAAGAACCTATAACGATGGATATACATCAGTATTCTTATTTTTGCTAGTTATCTACTTGATCTAGTTCTCTGCAAAAAAAAAAAAAAATTATGCTATAAATCAAACTTCTCTATGAATTCTATTTTATAGGATACTTCAATCAGAATTCGATACTGACAAATATGTTGGTTGTTAGCCAATTGCCAATGATATGTTACCAATTGTCTTCGAAAAACATCAGAGCATTCAGCGATGTAATTGATACTGTTCGAACGTAACAAAAGTAATAATAATATTCAGATAGAAGAATGTGGTAGCATTTATAGTAAAATTTCAACCGAAACGTATGATTTGATTGGCTGATTATATACAAAAATGAGAATTTTAAATCAATTAAAAATCTCGTTTCTATTTTAAGCTTTTGCAGACGTAAAAATTACGTATGTAATATCAAGTGGTAGGAACTGCGAATACGTTAAATATTTTTATCTGAATAAAATGCAGCGAGAAAATAGATTCTCACTGGATATCTAGATCGATAACAAAGCAGTTAAATTTGATTTATTTATCCGCATTATAAAAAATGAAATACTATAACATAATTCGTTTTTCCCTCATCTTTCTTCTTCTCGTAACGGGATTTAGCGAAAACAAAATTATTTCCGACATTATATTGTAAATCAAATAAGATAATTTCTCTCTTTAATTTACATTTCTTAAAGAAGTGGATATCTGTAAAATGATTATAATCAATTTATCGATCAGATTTCATCAATCTTATGTCTACTCGAGCCACGCTCCATAAATGTGTCTATCCAGATGATGATTTATCAATTTGATAAAATAAACTAAAAGTTTTTTCTTCTTTTTTTCAGTAATAAATAGGATCATTTTTAATTTATTTACACTTATATGTTCTTTTTCTTTTTAATTTAATCGAACTGTTATTTGTATGTATAATAGTTCCACAAGAAAGCTGGAGAAGTTATAGCTCTTGTAAAACATTAGAGAAAAAATATTTAATATTCTTTTTGATTCTTTCTTTTTCTTAAGTGAAATAAGAGGTTATATGAATCAAATAAAAAGATATTCCATCCGTCCATCAACATGATATGCGTAAATATTGTCATGTTTGGATAAAATTCGTATATTTTATTGAGATTCATTGTAAAACCTAAACTATTGAGAATGATCAATATCGGTTCAATATTACTAACTTACAGAGAAAAGAAATATTTTGGGGAAATATATAATATCAAATTCGAATGAAATTTATATATATTATCAAGACTTTCTAAGAAACTAAGCCAATTGAAAATGATCGATCTGTGACTGGATGTTTGCTGTCAGAATAATATTTCATGTAAAGTCGAGGAAATATGTTAACATTTTCTTTCAAAATGTTTGCTCTGACCTGTTTGAAATTAGAAATAAAATTCATTTGTTTTAAATTTTAAAGTGCGATTACTAAAATAATGGAAAAATATTATATATAATTCCAAGAGATTAATGTTTAAAAAAGTATTTGCGAATTGCCATATTCCCCAAAGTTCGGGGAATATGATAATAGTTTAAGATTAATATACTTACCATTCAAACCACTATTAAACAGCAATATGGAAATGGATGAGAAAAATTTGGAAATTGTAATGCTGTGATATACTAAATAGATTTTTATTTGCTCTTTGAAATGATACAACATTCAAAAACAGTTCAACATTTAGAGACAATAAATACTATACGCTACGACATTTGTTTCGAGAAAAAGCTAGTATGATCAATCATTTTTAATAATCTGGGTTCCTGAAATAGTTCCTATAATATATGTGAATTTCGTTCAAATAGGGCTTACTGAAATAAAAATATACGATCTATATGCTACGACATTTGTTTCGAGAAAAAACTAGTATGATCAATCATTTTTAATAATCTGGGTTCCTGAAATGGTTCCTATAATATATGTGAATTTCGTTCAAATAGGGCTTACTGAAATAAAAATATACGATCATCTTTTATTTTGTTACATCAGTAATATTGACTCAAAATTGACCATTTTCAATAAGCTTCGTTCTCCTCCTAGTGTCTCAACATTCGTGAATTTTATCCTATTTGGATAAAATATTCACGATAATATTTATACCTGTTATTATGTTTCCGGACAGACATCAAATAGACAATGGACAAATAGTCAGATCATATACCCTTTCATTTTATTTTAGAATGGCATCAGTCAAAAAATAATCATTGAAATATTGTACAGTAATTTAATGAAAAACGAAGTAAAATATCTGGCAATCTATGGTCTATTCGGCATATTACCAGAATATCAGTAGAATTGTCACAATTCATATTAATATCAATATATTAAAACGTAACGCAACATCCGAGATAGCAAAAAGGAATACCAATCGATGACAGATGCCCTCATCAGTTCTTCCCAATTTTGATTTTGAATAAAAATCGATTATAACTTACAAAGAACTTTTGATAGTCAGGATGTTGGCAGTTACCTAATTTTCAGGCAAAAATCAATAAGTAACGCAACATCCGAGATAGCAAAAAGGAATACCAATCGATGATAGATGCCCTCATCAGTTCTTCCCAATTTTGATTTTGAATAATAATCGATTATAACTTGCAAAGAACTTTTGATAGTCAGGATGTTGGCAGTTACCTAATTTTCAGGCAAAAATCAATAAATAATTGCGAAGAATCGAAGATGTGTAAAATGTCCTTCGCCTCAGTTATCGACTATTATTACGTGCATGCGCAGAGCTCTCTAAATTTTATTGCTATTAAAATAATGCATTACAGCAAAGATTCTCAACCAGCAATATATGCGTACCAGTGATGGTACGTGAGAGATGACATGGTATGTGTATAGTCTTGACTTTATTTGTATACAAGACAAATTTTTATTGGTGGTACTGTAATTTTTGAATGCATTTATGAAAATATTGAGAATCGCTGCATTACAGTATTTGTATCACTGCGACGTATTCCTCGATTTAATAAAGATTTTTTTTTATCGGATTTGAACAAAATGTTTATGCAGTATATTATTTACATCTGTTAGGGGATTGTTATGCTAAAAATTACCAAAATTAATTCGTTTATTAGGCAGTAATAACCAATTTTGGCAAGTTTTGACCTCTGTTCATAACCCAAGAATGAATAAAAATAACAGAAACAAAATCTAGCCCATAATCACATCTAAATGAAGTATATCATAAAAATTAATATCTGCATTTCGTACAGTAATTTGATTATAAAAATGATCAAAATACTAAAAACTAAAAATTTATCCTATATAATAATAAATTACATATGAGATATCTTATGAAGTTATAAAGTATTGCTGGAAATTATCTTGCTACCCTTTAACTGCCACATTACGAACGTGACAATGTAGGAATAATTAATGCCATTTCACTTGCGACACTAATTATTCCTAACTTAATAAAAGTATTATATCGAAGGCATCATTTTCATCATACTGTATTAGATACCATTAGAACTCAGAGTATGTAGCTAAATAATATTTTTATCCAATCTACTCGATTATACTTTATATGAGGCAAAAAAGTGTCAAAAATCATTACCTTTTTATCAAAAGAATGACCAAAATAACATGCTGATAAAACTTGAAATACAATGAAACTGATAAAATTGAAATATACAAAATTTCATCTACTATCTTCTAAATGTACTCTAAAAATTTCGTAGCGATACAGTGTATTAAATTTTTTTTTTGTCTTCTTTGACTCTACAGTATTTACAACTTACAAGTCAATAAACTAATGGGATAAATCACACAGTTTATCCGCGTGACTATTATCTGTAAGTAAAATTATATGTAAATAAAATTATCTGTAAGTAATCACGCATTAATATTTAAAATAAGCATATAAAAACTAAAATAATATATATATCAAAAATCGTTCATTTTATTGCAATTTTAAATCATTTCATTGTTCTGAATACCGCCATGTTGTGACTTTTACTGTTCTAAGCACACAAAGTCAAAAATATCCCCGATTTCTAAACTCATACAGTACGTCTAATGGAATCTATGGCCAAATACATGATTACATTTGGATGTAAGTGAATGAATGGACTTCAACCGTTCCTCCAAAATCTTGTCTTCACTCAATTATTACAAAATATAAGTTTTTTTCAATCAAAATTAAATTTTTTCGCTTAAAGATTTAAATATAATATTTAGTCTTTTCTCCTTAATGTATGTATGATATTAAATCATAGGCTTATCTAGCATAGTATATAATATTGGATTGCACTTCGAACATAGTTCCTATAATTAATAATTCATTGATCTCTACTTCTTCATATTATTAAATATTGTTTTATTTTAATTTTATAAGAAAAATATATAATTTTGGATATTTAAATTAGCTATCTGTGACGAAATAAAATACGTGAAGAGAGTTGTTAAAAAACAATTTTGTTAATTTGATAGTGAAAGTCTTCTGCTGTAGCTATATGTCGTAAAATTGATTTTATTTATGTTAATATTTTTTTTTTTTTTTTTAATTTTGCGAGTGCTTTCTAACCCAGAGATCCTCTGCTTAAAATGAACCTACCTAGTGCATTATTATTTCATTAATATCCATTATCATTAATTAATAAGTTGATTTATAATCAATGACCAAACGTAATAAAATATTATTAGATAATAAATTATTACTATTTCATAAAATATAATTTTAATAAGCGATTATTTTATTGGCTTATCATCACCTTTCAGGTAAAAATGAATTATCAATACTTTGAAGCATCATTTTTATTTTTCATTTAAGAATTAATTTTTTAATTTTTTTTTTTGGTATCGATACAACAAGTATAAAGCATATGGGATAGCATCGATTCTTCCTAAAATGTATCGAGTAATGTCTAGAATCGATATTTTTTAAAACTCTTGTATCATTTTTTGCAACTAATTAGTTTCAAATGTTATAATTACATCTGAAACAATATATTGCGCTCGTCATCGTTATTTGGTTTCATTTCATTTGCATTAAAATATTTAGCAAGCTTTCAAGAATTTAAATATGATTTTTTTTGTTTTGTTTTGTTCGAAAATAATCGGTTCGGTGGGCGAACCCGACAAATTTTAACCATCAGTTCGATCGAACTGGTACAAACCTCTTGAAGCTTTCACTGTCTGTAATACTGGTAACTATCAATACAAAACTACTTGATAGATGACATTCAACATGGAAGTTATGCCAATGAAAATAAATCTGATAACTTATTTTTATTTTATAATCCTTCCAAATTAGATGACGTGTTCGGAAAGTACGCAGTTAGTTCTTTTAAAATTGTTTTATAACTAATTTCAATGAACAGAAATGCCGTTCACAAATCATTTACGGATATCTCTACTTCACATCGATATTGTCATCACTGAATCTGAATTTGATATTTTGAAAAATTCATAAATATTTTATTAGTTTCATTAATATATATATATTATTTATATATCCAATTTCAGATTTTTGTAAGGATTGTACGATATATTAAAATGTCTACAGCAATCTGCATAATTAATAAATTAAAATAAAATAAATATTTATGTTATATTTCTCTGCACTTTATTATAATATTTATTTCTTATCATCTTACCCTTTTAAATAAAAATTCGGTTCAATAATTAATTAGAAATAAGTGCAAACAAATCTCATTTAGAAAAGTAATTAATTTTTCTAAATGAGGTATTATTAATGAATAAAGAAAACTTCTCATAAATAAACTCATTACGCAAATATTAAAACACAAATTAGTGCGGTTGCAATATAAGGATATATATTCGTCCTTGCCATGTCCGCAGGGCCAAAATAAATTTTAAAAATCCTTTATTTCGATGTTTTCCCTATTAAATTACACTATAGCATTGAAAATCATTAAAACGAAATGAAATGGTATACTAATATTCTATATTACGGTATTAATTAATAATAATATAATATAGAACTAGTATATTATTTATTGTATCATATGCATGATACGAAAAAAATTGATATAATGATTCAATAATTATTTCCTTCCATGAAGTAAAAACAATATACTGTACAGTATAAATGATGCATAATCAAGAGGCACGGCAGTGACTCTAAAAGCCAAGTACAGTAGTCACTGACTGACCATTATTACCGGAGTCATTACAGCCAAAATTCAACTCGCTGTAACTTTGGTCCTAAGATAAATATTATTAATCTGACAATTGCATTTGAGAAAAGTATTCAATAGGTATAGACTGCCAAATTTCAAGTTTCATATCCAATTAGTAATAGAATTAGAGCGGTTGAAAAATTGCAAAAATCGACAAAAAAGCGTCATTTTTCTTCTTTTCCTCTTCCTCTTATGCAGACACCTCTACAGGTCGCATCGTTTAACCGATATCGATGAAAAATATATGTTTACTTGAGGTCCCCTGAAAATTTGAGCACAATCGAGTCAAAACAAATCCCCTGAAAATTTGAGCACAATCGGTTCAAAACAAAGGGGGGAAGGGATCAGATTTCCATAAATGCCTTTACATATCGCATTGCTTAACCAATTTTCATCAAATTCAGAATATAGGCATAGCGTAGTTCATTTAAAATCTAAAAATTTTGGCCCAATTGGGCTAAAATTAAAAGGTATAGAAGACGATGATTTTTTTTATCTCTAGAAATGTCTCTATCATCTAAAAAATAAATGATATCCCATCAAAAAATCTCATGTGTAAAAAATAAGCCAAGTACAGTATTAAAGAAACAGGGTATTTGTGAAAATTTGGATGCGATTATTTTGGTTGATGTTTATCGTCAAACAAGTAGCGCATCTAAATTTGTTGCAATTTAGATGCAATTATTTGTTTGACGATTTAGGAAAATAATATGATAACATCAACCAAAATAACCGCATCTAAATTTTCACAAATATCCTGTTTCGGTAATACTGTACTTGTATTGCATATGAGATGTTTTTAATGGGATACTGTATACCGAACATAGCAAAATTAGTTTATTGCGCTGAAATACAGTGGACTCGCGTTTTACGAACTATTTAAGTTGGTCCCAAAAAGTTCCTAATGTTAAATAATGTCATTTCCATTTACGAACTTTTTTGGGGGTCCGTGCGAGTTCGTAAAATCGAGAGTCCATTATATTAAGTTTAATCAAGGAGATCGTATCAAAAGCGCCCGAAGATGAGCCTACTCTCCTGACTTTTCAGGCTTCGCCAATATTTTTTTTATTGGTAGCCATCAAGAATAACTGAACCGAGTAGGAAAGTTAGACTTGTATTTTTTGATAACATTTTCTAATACCTAAACAAAATTCAATTATAGTTCATTATAATAATAAATTAAGATGAATTTGTAATATTTTTTATAATACCACTGTGTATATAAAAGAGTACAAAATATAATATTGTGTGTAGTAATCGCTGACAAGATAGAAACTTATTTGATTTTGATTGAAGTACACTTCATACATTATTCATCCTGCATGCTTTAAAACATTGATTTGTGCCTTTATATATATATAGGGATGATGCACAAATCAATATATATACATGAACATACATATATACGTATATACATTCCATATAGATTATACATTATAAATATGTTATAGATGTAAGGAATTTGTTTACATATTATGTATCTCACATGTGCTATGCAGCTATACAGTACTAATAAAAGTCAGACCATCAATAAAAAAATTTGCCTATTTCTGTTTATATATATAAGTAAAATAAAAAAATTCTGATTTTAATTCTAATAAAACGAAAAAAATAGTTTACATTAGTTTGCAATACGATGAAATGAGGATAAATATAAATTTTGTAAAAATTTAGATAAATGTAATTATATATATATAAATGTACAATATCATCATTTCTTGAACTTTATAAAAAAATTAATAAGTAAAAAACATCTAATTATTTATATAAAAATGGAAATTTATTAATAATTTTCATTTCTAAAATCATATCTGCAAATAGCAAAAAATTACCTGAGGGTAATTTCAAAATAAACATAAATTGTTTATTCTGTTGCTTATTAAAAGTATAACTCAAAAACATATAAACAAATAAACCAAGCTTAAGAAAACAGGATATTTGTTGTAATTTATAAGTGGCTAATTTTAATCTGCAATTTATAGTGGCCTAAATTACTTGTAATTTAAATTATCGCCATTAAAAGCGGCAATAATTTAAAATGACAAGCAGTTTCCGAAAGAACTAATTGCCTATCTTCTGAACGTGTCTTCTATTTTTGATTATTAAAGATACAGGGAAATGCCATCAACGTCGTCTTCAATGTCATGTTCTCTTTATTGATTTTCATAAAAATTTATCAAAAAGTTCAATAATTATTGGAGGAAAATCTTATTAATTTGAACATTCGCTATTTTTAAATAGTTGAAACTACCGGATTAATTGATGTGCCATTAATGTCATCTTTTACTTGATCTTTCTACTAAATTTCATCAAAACTCATTAAATAGCTGAGAGAAAAATAAAAATATATTAAGAGTATATTTTAAAGTTTGAATGTCAGCTATTTTTAAATGACTATTTACAGGATTAAAAGATGTAAAGCCTGTTAAGAATTGTTAATGATTGAACATTTCAACCAAATTCTGTAAAAATCTAATTACTTCAAAAAGTTAATGGAGGATATAGAAAGAGGTCATAATAATTATATAAGCCTCTTTTTTTCACATATTAGAATTAATAAAATATATCAATCAAGTAGTCCAATTCTACATTATATGCATATTCAATTTTTCAATATAGTATTTGATTAATTTTTTATATTAAACAATTTTAATTAGCAGATTTTTTTAGAAAAGAATTTCTCTGATAATTTCTTTTAACATATGCTAATAGTCATCATTAATTGCTTCCGAATATGGGTCTATAGTATCGACCACACATTTAACAATGCGAACCTCCAAACTTCTGAGATTCACACTAATAATTATTGAATTATTTTATTATGGATTAAGATCCATAATAAAATAATTCATTCAAATATAAACGGTATATGTATGAAGATCCCATCTTCATACATATACCGATTAGGCTATATTAATTTTCTTCATAAATACATGCTTCTTATTCATACTCTTAAATCCAAATATCCTTAGATATTCACATACTTCTTTCAAATGTTATCTTAGTTTCTCGTACTATTCACAAGTCAAGCATATAATTGCTTCTCTCTTCAATTGCTCTTGTTCGGTACCATCATACAATCAAATAACTTTAGAGTAGCCTTATACAGCGTATCAATCATATCTCTTCATTACACACCCCCTTTCATTATGTTATTTTCAGTTAAGTCAGCACATTACACTTGAGATATTCTGTACCTTGCACGGTCATTTTTAGGGCCCATCACAAGTTGGTCAATAACCATGATGGGACTAACCCAAAGATTGAAGGATGAGGTTCAACCAGGTGAATCTGTATCCTTCCTGAAAAATTGGAAATGTAGAACCCGGAATTGAATCCGATTCTTAAGGTAAGTAAATGCCTTATCATGCAGCCATCCGGCTCACATATCATACTCACAAATACCTATCTTTCGTAATTCATTACTCAAAATAGAATAATGAAATTTGGTTATAACTACAATCATAGCCATATAACAATCTAATTGCTGGATCCAAATCACTTTTTTCACAACAAATTTTGCAAATTAATCGCTAATAGTATGATTATTTGACTCACTATTACTGAGGAATTATTTCGTAAAGAAGAAATAAACACGCAAATTGAATCAAAAACTGTTCAGGAAACAAACTAACTAATTTTGATCTAATTCGACGATTTCTTGCAGTTACAAGATTTTTAAAATAATTTATTCAGAAAAAATATAATCTGTGAGAAAATATTTTGTTAGAAATAGTGATATAGACATTCTGGAAGATGATTCATTTCCTAGTCAATATGAAGTTGATCAGCAGGAGACATAGAAATGTTTATTCACTTGCTGACCACTTCATAATCAGCTCAGGTTTGCCAGAGAAAGCAATTATTTTACTTCGCTTTAACAAATTATTGATCGTACTTCAGTTCTTTGCATGTTGAATTTTTCAACGGCAATTACGGAAAGATGAACCATTCAACATTTTGTCGAAGTATAAATCGAATTTCTTGATGTATATGTTACGATAAAAGTGATTAATCCGATGTTTATGCATAATCACCACAGATGTCGAAAAATGTGATAAATTTATTTCGCATATTGCGAATTAATCACATTTACCTGGTGATTATGCATATTCGCCAGTTCGTAGTGGTAAATATGATAAATCGTACTTAATTTTAATCAAATTTACCGACATTATGCGTAATCGCCAGTCTAGGATGGTAAATTTGATAAATAATGCATTCTCGTCGAGTAATGTAGTACACTCATCTTTATTTATGTATTAAGTTCGACTTTAAGCAGTCAAAGAAAATAATATCTCACTCTGTTCAAGAAATAATCGCAAATGAAAGTGCGAAAATCAGAGTTGACATCCGGATAAAGACGTCTATAAAACTTGAACAGAATACGCTCAATATTTTTGTATATGACAAAAAAGAACGATTATATAGCTTATTGAAATCGAAATCACAAATCAAGATTTATTAACAACAATTCAAAATGAAAAAATATGAATGGAAAATGAATTGAGCATGATGTGTAAGTGCCAAGTAAAGATAATTTCCTATGTGATGACGATTTGGGATGTTTTTGCAACAATCATATCATAGCTATCGATTTGTCCCTAAACGTAGAAGTGTACATCCAGATTTGTATTCTCAAGAAGACTTTAGAAAGCATTTCTTTTGAAAAGAGATGCGGATTTGGCGAGGAGGGATGGAGACGACGTAGAAAACGTACTAAAACAAATAGAGATAATCGAAGTTAAAGGTGAATGAGTGTTAAGAGGCTGTTGTTAAAGTGAAATAACAATAACCCTATAATTAAATAATTACTCAAAACAACAAGAGATGAGAAATTTGATGATATTTATCAAATTTATGAAGTACATTTTGGAAATTATACAAAAATCGCTTTAAAAATAATATATTCAGCGATTCCTTACCAAATTCATATTGGGAATTATACATAATAGCCGGCGAAAGTGAGAAATTCTGGCATATTTATCAAATTTATCAAACTCAACAAGATTGATTGGCAATTATGTATAATCATCAATTAATTACTTTTGCCGTAATATATACACACATATAGTTCTTGTATTCTGTGTATGTATACAGTATATATTATTACTACCATTGTAAAAAATTTTAATAATGTAAAAATGTTAAAAAAAAAATGAAAATTTTTTAAACAAAATTTTAATTATATATTTTTTTAATTTGTATTTTATCTTATATAGTGTGTATATATATATTTATTTATTTATTATTGTGTAATTAATTTTAATATAATATTATTTAACA
>AYEL01033647.1:0-24445 GCA_000484575.1 Olivierus martensii
AAAAAAAAAAAAAATCATATTAATGATCTGGATTAGATTCAATTATAGTAATCTATTATATCTACATTTGATGCAATCATTTGATAGAATTCAATAAAACTTCAGGAAAAGATTTTAGATTAAAATATATATAGATTATACTTGTAAGATACAACAATTATATAGAAAAAAAGAACATTAATAGATCTCTGAACGAGATCTATTAATGTTGGGAAGATGCAATTCGTTTTTCTATCAAAATGAATTTATATTATTAATTAAAGTATATATTACAAATTATTTGTATATAGATTTGCAAAATTATTTGTGTGTATATATATATATAGACACACAAATATATATATATATATATGCTACAAAGCAAAATACAAAGCAGTATATATATATACACACTGCTTTGGTAAAGAACTGTATTACTTACTTTATTCTGGTCCGTCCAGTAGAGGAAGAATCCTTTCTTATCAACTTTTAATGTCACGGGTATACCAACGGCCGAATCCTATCAAATAAATTTTATAGTATATAACTCTTAAAATGGCATAAAAATAATTATCATAATAAAATAATTAATGGCCAAACTTTTAATCTGTCATCAAGTGATATGCTTTTCTAAACAGGCAGAAATGCACATAATTCATTTATATAAAATGTAGATGAATTTTTTCCTCCCGTAAGACATGGCAACAACTCTAAGCCAGTCGAGTCATTACTAACAAAATTCAACTCGTTATAATTTTTATTCTAATTTAAATTATTAATCTGATAATTATATTCGAAATATATATATATTGAACAGGACTCCGATTAACAAATTTGAAGCTTCAAATCCAATTAATAAAAGAACTAGAGCAGTTTAAATGTTGCAAAAATCAGCAAAAAAGCGTCATTTTTCTTCTCTTCCTCCGCAGACACTCGATCGCATCGTTTAACTGATATCAATGAAATGAAATCGGAGATGCATGTATTTCTTAGATTACCTGAGATCCCTTGAAATTTCAGTACCATCGGATAAAAATAGAGGTTTCCACTTCTATATATTAGATTATCTAACCTCTTTTGTTCAAATTTGGAATATAGGGAAATCTTGGCTCAATTAAAATCTAAAATTTTGACATAATTTGGCTAAAATTAAAAGATATAAAAAGGATGATTCTTTTCTGTAGAAATGTTTCTATATATTACATCGTTCAACCATTTCGAACAAATATTGAATGTAAATTTTCCTGTTAAGGTTTTCTGAAAAATCCAAATCAACAGAGTCAAAATGAAGGAAAGTAGGAAATCTTTTCATCGTGAACTATTCTACAGATTGTATCATTCAAATAATTTCCACCAAATTTAATAATGTTTATTATTTAACTTAATGTTACTTAAAACTTTCTATTCAATCATATTAAAAATAAAGGTGATGTTTAATGATGTATTAACATGTTCGTGTGTCTTCCGGAAAAACGGTTTTTATCTAAAAAATATCATCACATCAAAAATATTTAATTATGTACAAAAATGCAGCTACTTAGTTGACCATTTAAAAATAAAAAATAATATCAACCAAAGTAGCCGCATCTAAATTGAAACAAATATGTTCTAATTTCTTCATGCTGTACTTGGCTTAATTTTGTACGTGTTTGATATTTTTGATGAGATTAAAATATTGTACAGGGTTTCATCAGTAGAATTCATAATTTAATAAACAGTTTTACAATATACATGCAAAATATAACATTATAATTCTATATAATGACTTTTTATTATGTAGTGTATTAATGATGGGGTAATATCAAAATTATACTATTGCATTTTAAGATAAATAATTTGAATACACAACTGTTGTTCTACTTTAGTTTTTATTTTATATATTTTTGTTTAGTATTAATTTATAATAAGTCATCAATTAAATACAGTAATAGTTTTTTTCCTTGCTCATTATTATAATTTTTTAACATAAAAAGCATTATTATAATTAATAATAATAATTAGAATTTTTTGCCGCTCTACCTGCGGTGAGGTTGGTCCGTTGGATGAAGGACGAGGTTCAATGACCAAATTCTCTTGGAAAAACTTTTGGATATGTAGGATTCAAGAATTAAACTCGGATCCTCCAGAAAGCGAGGCAATACCTTACAACACGATCATCCGGCTGATCCAATTTTATATCAAAATGGTTTAATTTTACAAAAAATAATTTTTGTCTTTAGAATATAACATTATTATTAGACATATTTAAGTATCTATTTTTATCAATTTAGCATTTTTATAGCATTTAAAATATTTAATTTTAGCATCTATTTTTATTAGATATAAATTCAAATAATAATCAAGTTCAATACATTTTAATACAATTTATTATATACACACAATTTAAAGATGATATAAAAATAACAATAATAATAGATCATGACAATTATTAAAATATGTCATGATAGATTTTATGATGCATAGCTTCCAGATCAAAATCTGGAAAGATATGCATCATAAAATTTATTATGACATATTTTAATAATTGTCATGATATCATAAAATATCGATATGATATGATCACAGTGTCCAATTTTATCTGAGGTTTCATCAACCATTAAAACAATTGTCTTGTTTTTTATCTTTTCTTTAATTTCATTTTTCGATCCTGCCTCAAAAATCGGTGCATATGCTCAGAACCGGCTCTACAGCTTTTAGTGCTCCCAGCGAAAATTCTTGTTGCACCCCCTCAAGTCGCCATCGATGGTCGTCAGTTTTGACGGTGAGTGGACTGGGCGGCCGGCTCCCCGTTTAAATTATGTGTAAAAAATAATTGTCTTACTATAATAGTAATAATAATAATAAAATGCGTCAGCGCCCTTTAGTGCCTGAGTGGGCGCTCCGCTTGATCGTATCTTGAGCCGGCTCTGCATATACTGTACTCTTCATAAATGATCGGCACATGGTAAATCTCCCGAACGTTCAATATATTTACTGAGGTCTGGCGCACTCCTGGATCATCTAATTTTCCCAACAGTATATTGGCTTTCATGTGTCTTTGATAAATTCTGATTTATCATTGGTTCATTTCGTCTTTGTATTTATAATGACTGTGATATTGGATTGAATAATACTTGTACTGTACTTATAGAAAGCTTGGAAATTGTCTTCCGGTGATTTATTAACTTAAGATGTTTTTCACGTTGTTCTCCTTGAACTATTCCACTCGATAATTACAATGCCTGCACATTAAAATGTTAGCATCACTTTATATGCTGTTGCTCTCTCACGAATATTAATTTTGATACGCCCCATGGTGTTTTAAGGGTAAAAAAAATTTATATTACAATTATTAAATTTCTTAACGTTGATATATACTTCAAAAAAAAACCATAGGTATCAGCCGATCGACAAACACTAATGGAATAGATAGAACTTGTGACAACCATACGCATATAACGGGTTTGACAACAAAGTAATGTAATTATAGTTCCATAGAGAATAATCATAGACAAAATTTATTATTATACAGTATACTTTTATAGTAACATTTTTTTTAAAATTAACCAATTTTACATTTACTTCTGATCTTAACATCTATTCGCATATTTTACGAATTTCGCATAAATTAGCATCTATTTAATATCTATCGCAAAATGCTCAAAATATCTCTCTCTAATTATTATTTATTGATATAAAAACATTTTCCGAAGTTTATTTTAATGCTTAATATGAATGTATAAAGGTTAGGTTAGTTTGGTTAAGCCGCCATATCCTGATGGGATATCCTTTATCTGGCGGCGGCCACTTATAGAGCCCATCACAAGCTGGACAACACCCATGATGGGGTCAACAGGATAGTTGAAGGATAGAGTTCAACGGACTGGACCCGGACACCTCCTGAAAAACTGGAGGCAGGGACAGACTGGCCATAAGGGCGTTCTGGCAAATGCCAGAAGGCCCGGTGCTGACGTAACAATATAGGACGGCAGTCGACGAACCGATTTTTTTATATCACGCACCGCACTTTCAATATAATGTATATTTGTTCAGATTCTTCTTCATTCATTTTTATTCAAATTTTTCAATATTTTAGTATTTGCACAAAAATAAAGACTTGTAGTTTAGGTAATTAGAAGATTATTTTTTTTTGTCATAAAATTTGTTTTGTAAAAAATACTTTGTATTTAATTTATTTAATATATATAACAGATGTATTGTCGTAAGGACATTAAGATATAAAAATAAAGACAGGAGTATTTCAAAAAATTTATACTCCTGTCTTTATTTTTTTTTTCTATATCTTACGGCGAAATGTCCTTGCGACGATATATCCGTTCGGCAATTGTCCTAATAGCAAATCTATCTAAGAGGTCGCTAACCGATAGATAGGTCATTGTCAGGATAATGCCAGAACCGAAAATATGTTCCAGTCCGCCCTGACTGAAAGTATGGGACCCGGATTTGAACCCAGATCCTCCAAGATGATAAACCACAGCTTTACCACTCGGCCATTCGGCCGACATAAATGTATAGACTTCAGGTGATGTCAAATAGTTACAAAGAGCGACCAATACTGTACTAGAGGATCGAGATGGATGTTTTTTTTGTTTGCATGAGGGATCAAATTATTAGTATTCAGAAGAGAATAGTACGAATACAGTTCTACCTTCTTCGATCAGTCCATCTTTTCCTGGTTTAATTATACTGTAATTAACGTCTGATATCATAAATGGAATTTATTAATCAAAAGACAAAAGACACGAAATAAAAAAATTGTCAAATCTTTAATTTTAGGTTAGATTAAGTTGCCATATCACAAGAGGGATATACTATGTCCGGCGGCGGCTACTATTGTTGATTTTAAAAAGTCAAACTTCTACCTATAAATAAAATGAAAAATTTCAAAACTAGACTGTTTCCGAAAAAGCTAAATTAGTACGCTGAAACTAATTTAGCTCTGTGGTTTTCCCAGTCCTTTTCATTCCCGGGATTCGGAATTGAAAAAAGTAATTTCCCAGGAGTTCTCGGGATCCGGGATTCTTTTTATTTTTTACTTATTAGTCTTATATTTTTTTATATTAAGAATACATAAATTTTTATTTAATAAAATTATAAATAGTGCATTAATAAAAAGCAGAATAAGATTGTGCATGTTAACATTCAAATTATATTATTAATCTATTTTTACGATTGCATTGAAAAATCGAAAATATTCTAATCCAACAAAATATTTTTTAATACTTAAGAAGCAGTATGGAGAATAAAAACATTTTTTTTTTTTAATTTATCGATTTTAGCTAATTTTTCTATAAACAAAAAAATACAATATATAAGAAAGTGGGTATTAAATAGCTATTTTAAGTATTAATTTTATATATTTATTTTATTAAAAATGTATCGATGAAGTTTTATAAGGTTCTGGTTCGAGATTAAAACCTAGCGAAGTGTGTTTCATTTGTAATGTGTTTAAGTCTAAATTTTAATATGCCAGTAAAAATTTTCAGATTTCATCTAAAACATATGGAAATAAATTTTCTCTCTCTCAATTTCAACATAATATATTTATAAAATTTGAAATATCCTGGAATATTTTATAAAATTTTATATTTTAATGAATTTTTTCGACCCCCTTATCATTTTACTAAAGTCGATTTGATGAAGATATTGTATTGCGAAACTCCTCTGAAGGTTCTAAATTCTAATTGTTTATTCCATTTGATGAAAACATGACGATAATGTGAAAATTCTGATATTTATTAATTAATTAATAATGCTCATTAACGCATGACTGAGCATTAAAAATGCAATACGGAGCAGTTCTAAGGATAATATCAATCAAATTATGATACATGGTTGTTTAGTTATTCTAATTTTCAATTCGAATTAAATTTCAATCTATTATTTTTTTAGTTGCTCAAAATGAAATAATTACTAAATGGCAAAGAAAATATTTATTCGTGGTGAATAAAAAATTAATCCCGAGAAAATATGTGGAATTCGGGATTTATAAATTTCGCGGATTTCCCGGAAGCCACACACTAGCTAGAACTACCATTCAGTCGCATGATTGAAGACCAGCGCCGAATCCAGATATTTTGTCACCTGAGGCAACATTAGAAAATGGCATCCGCTCTCCTCTTCACTCACGTACATTAATATATAAACATATCATCAGTAATACTTTGGAAGCTTCCTGTTCATTTGATAGAATTGCCATGCTAGTTAATTTCTCTTGAGCAAGTAGTATCTATATTAAAAATAATAACAACGCATATTTGTTATTATGATATCTTGATTGCGATATGCCAATTCGGGAAAACGTGAGTGAAACAAATATTTATTTTATTTAGATAGACCAGAGTTTCCCAAACTGTGTTCCGTGGTAGGTCAATAAATGTTCCGTAAAAAATTATGAAAATTAATATAAGCCTCATATGATTTTAAATAATGTGCCAAATTGAAACTGCAATCGCTAGTTTATTTTCATGTGTTTTATTTTACATAGTTACAATTTGATGATAAACGTTTGTTTTGTTTTCTTAACTCTTATATATACTTATCTAATTCATTTATTATTAATATCTACTTATACTATAAAATAACCAAAGTGTTCCGTAAAAATTATATGATTTGTGAAGTATTCCGTCATAGAAAAAGTATGGGAAACTCTGAGATAGACTGTCATCCAATCATGTAAATAATAATTTAATTCGCACTGGTTTCTCTCTCCTTTGATAGGGCCTAAGTGTTATCCGTTAGAAAAATACACCATTATGTTCTTGTAGACCGACTCTAAAACACGAAATATTATCAAAGATAAATATAATTAAGCTTGTGTGTGAAGTTGCAACTGCATTTTCACGCCCTATCATAATTTTCGCCCTAGGCGACTGCCTCGCTCGCCTCATCCTAGAGCCAGCGCTGCTGGAGGCTAAAGGTTATTTTAATCTGCACAATAGGGAGATTTTTCCCGGCTCTTGTACCCTTACAGTAAATGTCATAGTCACGTGAAAGATCATATGCGCATGCGCGATTTTATTATAAGGAGACAGCTGATATCTTGAGAAATAACGTTACTCGCTATAAAATTATATATCTCTCTCTAACATTATAGCAGCAGAAAGTTTCAGATTTTCTGTAAGCGATGATCTTCCTATTTTGCATGAAGTTATTGCTCCAAATCTCTAAGAAGATTTGAAACTGTGAAAGGAAATCCAACAGAAACTACAGCTCAGTGTGCAAATATGACTATGAAACCTTGCCTTATTCCCCATATTCAATTACTTTTTTCCTTGATACTATCCTGTAACTTTTTAACAAGTTCTTGTAGTATGTCCCTATTATTGTCAACCTTTACACAGTGTCATGAAAAATTCTCTCCCGAACGCATCCATCAGTTATAGAAACTATGGCAGAGAGAAAACAGAATCAACTTAGAGTTTAAATTTCACGTATAAAATGCTACCTCATACTTTAGAA
Source organism: Olivierus martensii (assembly GCA_000484575.1). Lineage (NCBI taxonomy): Eukaryota > Metazoa > Arthropoda > Arachnida > Scorpiones > Buthidae > Olivierus > Olivierus martensii. Next base: position 7,441 of record AYEL01033647.1, read on the forward strand.
TATGGTACCTATATCAGAAAGTCGCTTTAGGATAAACTTCCTTCCAATGTTCACTTGCATCGCGTCGCGCCTTATCTCTGAAAGGTGTCTTCACGATTTCTCATACTTCAACAAAATCACTGACTGCATTTTGTAAATAGATCAGGATGAAGGTTTCTCTATAGTAATAAACTTTCTAAAAGAATTATGCCCCTACTGGTGCAGATGATGAGATATACATAAAACATTTAGTTAAACGGCGCTTGTCATGGATACGACTCAAACTGGTGCTTAAATATTATCCTCATTCTATTCATGTCGATGGTTTAATATCAGAAAATATAATCTCAAATTCAATGGGATGGTATTCACAAGTAGAGTATTCAGGCAATTTCTCATTGCTCAATTTAATTTGCAAATCAGGAACTGAAGAGCAATATATGGAAAAGCAACAGTTAATATAGGAATTTTTAGACATGATAAAAGAGGCAAAAAGACATGTTTCTGGTTCCAATGCAAAAGGGGTTAGAAACTAAAAATGAAGCCATCTGTAACTCATTTATTTCAGAAGTTGTATCCATCTCGAATCAGCTTAGCTCAATCTCCTGTGATATGAGAAACAATATTCTTGAAGTAACAGTTGAAGATTTCTCATCTATAGTTTCTAATAATATCGTTCCTAACGTACTGTAAATTACCAGAAAGAGAAGAGATGCAAAGTGTCTTTTAAAAGATGCCAGCTTTCAGTTCCTTCATTTTAATGGTCTGGTCAGATAAAAATAAATCTAGCCAGGCCATCAAAACGAAAGAACTGGAATTACAAGAAAAAAAATTAGAACTGGAGAAGATATCAAAGATAAAAATAATTGGAATTGGAGGAATGAAGACTGAAAATAAAGAATATATTGAACGGCAGTCTAGAATAGAAACAAAAAAAAAGGCAACAAAGACTTACGCACGCCGAAACACCGAAATAATTAATGAAGAGTAAGTATGCTGCAACTTCTCAACAAAAAATTGCTTCTTCCTTTCTATATCCAATTATTTATTCAGATCCGGTTATTCATATGTTAAATTTCTGTAATGTTTTCTTTCAATATTTTTAGATTAAAAATAGTTGTTTTCTGCATGAAAACGAAAAAAACATCAAGAAACATTTCCTACATTAGGATATTTCCTCAATATCTCAAGTTCTAATTATTCAAAATCGCTTTTAAAATTTCTTCTAATAAGTAATTTTATTGTAGGAAATGTTTCTTTACAATTTCTCATTTTGAAATTATTTACATTACATATTGTTTAAATATTCTTCCAATAAAGAAGGCTCAGTTTTAAAATATAATATTGATATCATGATTGAGATGCTTGTCTACTATATAGGCATGGCACTATAAGTACAGTATTACTGCCATTATATACATCATACATAGCGATTCCAATTAAAATTATTTTTAATTTGTAAATAATTGTTTATAATTTCAATTTTAATCAGTTGTTGTTTATGAATATACTTGTACTATGACCTTTACAAAGCATCAGGAAAAAATTCTTTCCCCGAACGCATCCATCACCTATTGAAACTATGGCAGAGAGAAAACAGAATCAACTTAATAAGAGAGTTTAAATTTCACGTATAAAATGCAACCTCTTAATTTAGAACAGAGTATAGTATCTATATTAAAAAATCCTTTAGGATAAACTTCCGTCCAGTGTCCATTTGCATCGCGTCGCGCCTTCTCTATGAAACAATTTAAAAGTTTGATATTTAAATTATTTTGTTTAGTAGTAACACGATAAATGATTCATCACCATTATTACTTCTTTTAGTTGGTCTATTTTTTATTAATTATGTTTCGTTATATACAAAAATATTTTTGAGATGTCATTTTTTATACTTCATGATCTCTGCGTTTTTAAACAAGGGTCGGAATGAATGATATATCTATCTCGTGATTTGCATAGAACTTTTTAAGTTTACCACTACAGAATAGACAAAACATTCGTTCTGGACTCATTAAAAGTAACATATCGTGAGAGGATGTTTTTCATAGATGCGAAAGGACGCTGGACGAAGTCTATCCAAACATAACCTTATTAGTAAATAAATCCGTTGTGACATATCGCCGATCAACAATAATTCTAAACTAGAAATTACCCGCTGATATAAATGAGCGGAAATATAATTTTATGATTTAATTTAATAATACTGTACATATAACGACGAAATACACCTCCGAACTCGTATAGGGAATCCTAACATCATTGAGTGAATGGTAAAATGGCATCCATTGTTACGTTACAGCGCCATCTGAGGACTTTGTCTTTTTAGAGGAACTACAATTTCAATTTAATTTTTATTCTTTAATTTGTAAATTATTAACAACAACAAATAATTTTGGCTGTCTCAGACATCCGAAAATTAGACCTTTCTAACGATAACATACTTATAGAAATCGGTACTGTGGTTCGACTGAAAAAGGGACATCCAGTCAGCCAGTCACGTTTGACTATTAATATATATGGCATACCTAATGCATCTCTAATTTCTGTGTATCTTGCTTTTCAAATCTGAAATAAAATCTTCTTTTTTTACAATTCAACTTTCCTAAATTAAATCTTCCATGCTTCAGAAATATTTTAAAGATAAATTTTCGCTGCACTAAAATATTAATTAAAACAGCTTCATCAATATACCTATCCTTCACACTACAAAACACAACATTTAGCAATTTTTCCATTATCGTGCAACGCAAGTATTTATCATTACTGCAATTAATAATATCAGGTAAAATGACTTGGAAATTAATGAATGGTACTGTATTTGGCCACGTGACAATTATTTTTTAAAATTTACAGTAGCGTAGTCTGCAAACCTAACTGCAAAAACACTCATATTGCTTAATCTTGGAACTTTATAAATTATCAGCAGTAATAGATTACAGTATTCGTTACCGTTTACTACATATTTATGCTAAATGTAACAGATAATATAATTAATAATTATTCAAACAGTAATTAGTTTTATTAAATACAGCAAAAAATGCAAAAACTGTAACCAATGTTTACAATTTTTAAGTATTTTTAATTTTGACAGATATAAATATGTCTTTAATTAATTATATTTTGTTAATACGTTTACTATTAGTTGAGAAAATAGAATATTTTTATTCTATTTCTATTGAATAGTGTTTATTTATTATTAACCATATTAATTTATTAATACAGTATTAGTTTCGAAAAAATTAAAATTCACAATTACTTCAAATTTTTTATCTTTGTTAAGTAAATAAACAGTATCCAGAAAAATATATTTTATAAATGGAAGTAAATGTGTAATAATTTATCTTATATATTTTATTAATTTTTAAAATTTATCTTTTTACAGTACTAGTAATTTTGCTAATGAGACTATCAATAGTTGAAAAAAAAAATCTATCGAATAATAAAGAGTTTTATTTGAGAATATACATCACTATTGTTTACATTTGGGAATTAAAAACTATTATAGTACCGCAGAGCTTATATAATAATCAATATCCACTCGACAGTTTCCATGCTTCTAAAGATAAATTTTGCAATATTTGCTCGCCATATTATCAATATAATCATTGACTATAATTATGTTGATACTAATACTTAATACAAATCAATATTATATTCCTTGTTAAATCAATGGCAGAATCTTAATAACTATTGATTTTAATTTTTAATATATTTGTTTATCTTTTGACTAAAATTGTATTGAAGATACAAAACTGCACACTACGGCGTATTTGGAGATCTTAAATAGGACTTTAAATTAATGCTAAACTGAATAAATTTTAGAAAAGTATTTTTTTTCAATTTAAATTTTTTTTATTTATGAAATACTCAAAAATATCAATTTCTATTTTATTTTATGGAGGGAAAATTGGAAATTTTTTTTTTCACCTTTTCCTCAATATCTACAATATTTCATGATATATTAGTATAAGTTCAAACATAAAAAAACTTCTAACAAATATAATATGCATATTATACTGTAGCCATTAAATTTTGCACAATTTATCATGTTCTTTTTTTTTCTTTTTTTTGTTATCCTTTTCATTCTATAGAAAATGGAATAATTTGGCCTTTTCCATTCCAAAATAGAACTAAACAGTATTTTACAAAATTAGATCTATCCGCCGTTCGACAGCACAATAACTTGAGTATATATACAGTATATTATAGTATATATACAGTATATTATGTATATATACAGTATAATTGAATAAAATTCACATTATTAAATCATAATAGTATACAAACTTATTGAAAATAATCGATATCGGGGCATTATTATTGATGTACTAATTTATGAGAAAAGATATTTACATAATTTTGAGCAATATCTTTACTATTATTATGTCACTAATATTGATTTTAATATGACCAAAATGCTTTATTACAGTAATAACCGATTTTGTTAATTTTTAATATACATTATCCTCTAGTATAGCAATCCCCAAACTTTTTCAATTGCACATTTCTATCAATAAATAAAAACAGCATGCATCCCATACAATAGATATTTATTATGATATACGACAAGCAAAATAAACGCAAATCCCCTGAAATTTTTTACACTCCCAGGGGTACACACCACACTTTAGGATTACTACTTCTAGTTGATGCCGATAATACATGTGAATTTCATTCAGATGGAATATTTACGAGATATCGTTGTAATACATGGACATATAGATAAGTATAATCCAACATCAATCATTTCAATAGACTTGGTTTTCTGTAGTTTCTCAATACTATAATGCAACATTGAAAAATATAACCTTAATGTTAAAAATAAGATTAAGAAATACAATATAAAATGAAATTAAATAAAAATAATACGTATAAAATTACCAAAATTATGAAAACAAAAAAGTTATGAATTAAAAATATTAAATTACAATAATAAAAAAAATAACAAACAGTTCTCCTTCCAAACGTCTATTATTTTGAAATTAATAAACATATGTTTATTAATTTCAAAATAATAAACATATTCATAACTTTTTATGACACTTAATGGAAAGATTATTCCAATGAAGAGGATTGATATTCCATATGGAATATCAATCCTCTTCAGTGGAATAATCTTTCTATTAAGTTTCATAAAAATTTATGAAATACTGCAATTGAAAAATTTAGAGGAGAATCTCAGAAATTTGAATGTCTGAATGATTGAAACTGCAGCATTAATCGCTGTGAAATCTAGGTCATCTATGAATCTTTAAATTTCATAAAAATCCTTTAATTAGTCCAAATTATATTGAGAATATTTCAGAAATTTGAATGATTGACATTTTTAAATAGTTGAAACTACAGTATTAAAAAAAAGCAGTACCAAGATATCGTTTGTTGCAGAATATCTACCGAATTTCATGAAAACAGTAATTACAGTACAGGTAGCTCTCGTATAACACTGTAGTTAGGTTCCTATAAAATCTCATGTAGTGTATCTCGTGTTATATGAAATTAATGTTTACCGAAAATTCTAAACAGTATTGGAGTGAAACTACGTTTTATAAATACAGTATTGTGCAAGGATTGCGCTAGAGCGAAATCGTATTGTAGAAGTGCCGTGTTATACGGGGATTGCCCTTAGTTCAAAAACATTAGTGACAGATACAGAAAATAGATATTCAGAACAGAAAAAAAGGAAGATGAGATTAACAAGATGGTGATTTTTTAACTAAGAATAAGTGTTTATTGTTATAAAAAAAACTGTTTTCCATAAGCCTCTTGCCAATTACACATAATGAAACATTTAAATATTCAAACAAATTCAAATACAATATAGAAAATACAAGTGAAAATCATTAACATAGTTTAAATCAAAAATAAATAAATATACGAAGTAAATAGTCTATATATATATATATATAATTTTTTAAGTTTGATTACATCTTATGGACGTTATAAAACAGACTAGTGATGTATGAGTCTAATAATATTGACCTACGACTCGGAATTAATGTTATGACCTGGTTCTTTGTATCATTACATAGGACAGTGTTTATCAAGGAACTTTAGGCATACCAGTCATTTCTTTAATTTTGATTACATCATTTTTTACACCTTTATATTTGTCTCAGTTCATAAAATTAATTATAACATAAATATTAAAAAATAAATGTATTTACAATTATTCGTGTTTGAATAAATTGTTATAATAACTTCTCCCAAAATGCATTTATGAAAAGAGGACACACCAGTGTTACTAAAATTTTAAAGGGATACACAGGCTTAAAATTTGGGAAAGACTGCCCTAGAATTTTGGCGCTGTCCGAATGTTAACGATATCTTCTGTTGCTTTTTGATGATCAGTGTTATAAATTTAATCTACTTACTAAGCATGATCATTATTGAACCCAATCATATGTTATATGTCAGAATTTTGCCAATTACACCGGAAATAATTTTGTCTTTTTTTGTCTAAATCTGTAGTTGAAGTTGGGATAACTATCTATTCTCATACTTAATGGATATTCAAAACAGATGTTAATGCTTATTATAAATGTTGATTATTCATGCAAACTTATAAAAATTGAAATTACAGTATATTTAATGTCAGTGCGGATCTAGATATTTTGTCACCAGAGGCAATATTAGAAAATGGCACTCCCTCTCCTCTTCACTCACGCACATTAATACATAAACATATTTAAATACTTTGGAACCGAGAATGTGATAATTAGATACATAGTCACTGAGAAACATCAAAAAACTTGGGTTATGTTGGGAGACAGTAAACTTATACTGGGATTATTTATAGCTTTTAATGAAAATAAATTACTATGTTAAATATAATAATAAATAATGCAATTATGATATCCGGATTGTAATATGCCAATGCGGAAAACATGAACAAATACAGTGGATTCTGCTTAATTGGGACACGTCGGGACTAAGGCATTTTGGCGCAATTAAGCGGCTGTCCCAATTAAACGAAGTAATAATAAATTCTAAAATAAAATATGTATGTTAAAAATAATAATAAATAATGCAATTATGATATCCGGATTGTAATATGCCAATGCGGAAAACATGAACAAATACAGTGGATTCTGCTTAATTGGGACACGTCGGGACTAAGGCATTTTGGCGCAATTAAGCGGCTGTCCCAATTAAACGAAGTAATAATAAATTCTAAAATAAAATATGTAATTCGTAGGTAAATAAATAATAGGCAAAATAATAATAATTAGGTACTTATTTTAACGATTTATTAAAATAGGTACCTAATTATTAGTTTTTTTACCGATCTCCTCTTCAATACTGGGCCGCTGATATTCATGCCTCGCCCGCTAACTATAGAAATCCATTGATCTAATCTTCTTCGACTTTTGAATCCTTTCCATCACGCTTTCTTTTGGATGTTCCTGGAATTTCTTTCTGTAATGCCCATTCCTCACGCAGTTGATTTTCTTGTTGTAGGAGACGTGCTATGGTAGATTTTAGTTTATTTCAGCGAGTCTACGATGGTTTGTATTAAATGGCTGGCTTTTAATTATATTCAGCAAAGCAATTTTATTTGAGTATAAAATCTTTTCTAGACATCTTGGCAAAGATTAATGTACGTATGTGTAGCCATACTTTCGAAAAATCCCTAAAATATATCAAAAATTAAAAATTCCTTTTCTGCTACTGGCTAATTTAGTGTTTATCCGTGTTGTTTGTGTTAATTTTCAATTCTATATTTTTCAGAAAGTAAAAAATTTGTAATTATTTTTATTTTTTTTGAGTGAAATGTAAAGATGGATTCAAAGAGAACTGACCAGGGGAATAATTCCGAAAAGAAGAACACTCGATTGAGCAAACAGACGAAAAAAAAATTATAGATAAAGTGCAGAAAGGTAAAACAATTAAAATATAACTCGAGTATGGCGTTCATAGGACAACTGTGGTAACGTTTCGCCACAGAGAGAGAAGATTACGGTGCTAGGGTATCTGCTGCAAGACTTCATTCCAACATCCAAGGGCTAATAAATTGTGTGTTTGTGTATTTGTAATTTAGTGTATTATAAAATAGTAAAACACATTTAATAAAGTAAATAATATAATGTATCTCTCTCACCTCGCCCGTTAGGGAAGTAGGATGGGGACCGATAACCTATTTTACAGTCTTATATGGAAAATATTGTCCCGCAATTCGACAGTTTCTCAATTCGACATTACTTCGGTGGAAGTAGGATGGGGACCGAAAACCTATTTTACATAGTCTTATATGGAAAATATTGTCCCGCAATTCGACATTACTTCGGCGACGATATTCAGCAAAGCAATTTTATTTGAGTATAAAATCTTTTCTAGACATCTTGGCAAAGATTAATGTACGTATGTGTAGCCATACTTTCGAAAAATCCCTAAAATATATCAAAAATTTCCTTTTCTGCTATTGTCCCAATTAAACGTTTAAATTATGTATTAGTTTATTAGTTTGGTTTCCGTTCTTTGAGACTTGGCCCAATTACGCGGCTGTCCCAATTAAGCGGAATCCACTGTATTTATTTTGTTTAGACAGACTTGTTATTCATTCAGGGCCGGTTCCACGAGTCTTATTCTGCAGATTAAAACAGGCTTTAATCTGCAGATTTAGCTTGTTGCGTGGCACGATGTCAAATCTCTAGGATAAACTACCGACTAACTTAACCGGCCGAATTTGGGCGGGTTAAGAATTTATTCTACAGATTATCTAGCAAAACAGTATGGCGGACTACAGTAGTTCCGAATCCGAAGTTGAAAATGATCTCAATTTAGATTATTTGGATTACATTTATTTTAATACAGAACGGATATTTCCGAGAAAGATACAGATTTATTGTTTATAATGATGATAACTTTCATGTGAGGTTTTGTTTTAATAAAATCAACGATTTTATGGCTATTGTCAGAGAGGTAAAGAGAAAAAGAGAATATGCACTTTATAAATCAAAAGTTTGTTATTTTATTTTAAATTTATAAAGTAAATTGTTATTAACATATTATATATACATATATATATATTATAACCACATATGTTGATGTACAAGAATAATAAACTAGAAATAAAGATCTATATTTTCAGATCTAAGATAGTATATCCATTATCACAAAGTATTCGAGTGTTGTGCTAGTGTATGCTTAATTATGCATCATATACAGTACACTTAATTCTGTTTTTACACGATAGATGCAAGGTACGTTCCCGAAAAATGCGTGTAAAAAATATACTGTATCAATGGTAAAAAATAGAAGATTGCTTCCAGAAATAATATATTAAATCCTATAAAAAATCGTGTTAGAATCCTATTATTTTTACGTTCTTGCACTTCTTATTTCATAAAGATTGCACATGTATAGGAAAAAGTATTATATAAAGTAAATTATCATTTGAAAAGAAAAATAAGGTACAATTTTACATTAGCGCCATATGAATGAAAATAGTACCAATCGAAAGATAACGACGAGTAGAGAAAACTTTCCAAAAGAACTGCACTTCTATATGGTGCAGGATTCGATAAAATGAACGATGAAATTATATTTTTCCATATACAATATCTAAACCGGTACGTGCCGACATCTTAAAAAGCCGAGCTGCAAATATAGAAAATAGTAAATACCTTAAGAAGAAATACATTAAAATTATAAATCATTACTCTTCTTAAGATTCGTATAATCTATCTGACTTCAAAACACGAAAGAAATTAATAAAATAAGAGCTTTTTATTATTCATAGCAATAAATGCGTAGAACCTAAAAGTCTTGAACCGAAAATTTTTCTTGGTCTGCGCACCGCCATCTTTGCTACCGAATATTAAACTCAGATTAGCTATCTTTTACTTCGTGCAATATTCTGTACTTAATCTTTAGATTTTCGAACGGGTTAGAGTTATTCTACAGAATAGCTATTCTGCAGATTAAACCGAAAGTCGTGCAAACGGCCCTCAATCATGTAAATAATAACAATTTAATTCTCACTGGTTCTCTCTCCCTTGATGAATATTATCCTTTATAAACTATTGTCTTTGTAGACCGACTTTACAGCACGAAATATCATCAAGATAAATATAATTAAGCTTGTGTATAAATTTACAACTGCATTTTTCTATCCTCTCATAATTTTCGCCCTAGGCAACTGCCTCGCTCTCCTCATCCTAGATCCGGCGCTGTTTATCATCATTCCTATTACGTCAAGGAATATGGTAAATTTGAATCATCTTATTTCAGGCTTTGAACATTGCAGTTTTAGATAAAATTGTTCACAATCATTGCTCATTCCTTGCAGATGTTCACACTTTTATGGAAATGATAGATGACAATGGTATTTCAGACTCAACACAACACTATCATTATATATCACGTAAGAATATAAAATCGCGTATGCCTTACTTCTAGAAAGCTATGCAATTTTAATAATTAAAGATAATTCCCTTGATGATCTTTTGTAATAAAAAGTTGTAAGGAATTTTTCTTTTGGATAGTTTAAAGTGAACCGAATTGCATGACGTCCACATAATTTTCAACATTATCGGATAATATTGATAATTTAGATTCAAGAGACAACTTTACAATGGTAACCAAAACGTTAATTCACATCAATAACACATTGATTTTAGTAAGTGACGTTATTGTCTGTCTCTTACCGTTAATGGCTATTTAACATCATTAACTGATATTTCAATAGAAATTCAATGCTATCATAATCCACGATTATAAAAAATAAGAAAAACTACACTGTCAATTTTTTTTTAAATTATTTCATTGATTAAACATATTTCCTTTACTATCTTTGAAAAAGCACTACTATAAAATAAGCATATTTCTCTTAAATGCAACGTTTTTGAGCCTATGTTAAGAACTTTTTTCATTATTTTAATGTAAAAAAATTCATGGTTTGGTTGTCTTATCCTTTATAGGACATCCTGTATGAGTGTAATAGGAGGGAAAAATTAATTAATTTTACATTGAAATAAGTATAAAATGCATTCAATCGAAAAATACGGTATTTAAATTTTAAGTATAAGTATACATTATTGAATTTTATAGAATTTAAATAAACAGTAGATATAAAAATTTCAAGCATGGAATAGCAGACCTACTATAAGCTACGATGATTCTATTTATAGACAATCGCGCAAAATTAATATCATCGTCATCCTTTCGTCTAACAAACTGATTACGGTTTCAATTAAAGTGAAAACGATACTAAAACTAAACGTATAAAAAAAATAACGTTAAAAAGGTGTAAAATCGAAAAAAGAGAGTCATACATGATCAATTCATTTAAGTTATTCTCTTTATTGTATGTTTAAAATGTATCAGTTATTTAAGTTCGAGCTATTAACGAGATTTTTTATTACAGTATTAATAATAGTCAACAATTAGACTACATAAATATTTTTCAGATATATATTGCAAATAATATGCGTATTTGCACTGATGATATAACATAATTTTCATTTGTCAAATGACAATAGTAGCAACAACAGACAAAACATTATGAAAAGCAGAAAGGAATATCGATGAAAATATTTTCAATTTTTATCTGGATTTATGCTTGTATAGTCTGAATGTTAACTATTATTAATAATAGAAATTTGAGTAAAATGTAACTGATACACTTTTAGATTGTAATACTGGAAAAAAAACTGAAGATTAAAATTTTGCGGTAAGTTTACAATTTTTTATCGATAATTAGGTAACTTTGTAATAAAATATTGTAATAAAATAAAATATATAGGTATGTTCTAAAATATGTCTTGTCAAGCTGAGAATACATATTTTTAGTACAGTGGTGCATCGCAATTCGACATTTGAGTTTCGCGGGTTGGCGCATGCAGTGTGCTTTTCATATAAAAGTGAGATATGACAGAAAATTTTACTATTGTTGTAATTTTGTTGATTTAAATTTTACTGGTATTTACTTTCTGAAAAAAAGTAATTGTTAATTGGTGAAAGATAATATGCTTACAGATTTTTTAATGCCTCTCTCATTATTTAAGATTTGCATAATAATATACATTTGTATCTGATTTAATTACAATAAATTCTAACAAAATCTTTTTATTCTTAAATATATGCATATTCTGTTTCAGATTATGACAGAACAACTGAATGGGATGTGGGACAAGTCAACATCACTCAAGTTGCAAATTACCAAACGAATATCCAAGGCATGTTTTTATCAAGCAGAAGGGACATTTGGCATATCCAGACTCTCCAGGAATATCTATCAAAAATGTACACAAACATATAAGAAAAGAAGATAGTAATTTCCTAGAAGCTCAAAATGCAACACCACATCATTCAGAAATTGTTAATAATAATAGTGTAAGAAGCATTCTATATTAATGGAATTTGCATATAGATATTTTAGAAATCTCAATAAAATTTGATAATTATAATTCAATCTATTGGAAAAATTAGAAGTTGATTAAAATTTACAAAAAGAAAACAAAATATTTTATCTAAGCACTAATAGCAGTCGGTAGATGATGATCAATAAAATCAGATTGAAACAATTCAATTAGAAGTACTTTTGGTTATTTTATTAACCATCATCAGCTCATAACATTAAAAAAATGTTTTGTTTAATTTATGGATAAAAGCAGTGCAAAAAGTAACCTCAGTATTTCCAAAAAGTTTTATTTTGTTTAATACCATTTGTAATTCAGAAAACTACTAACTTAGTGTCAAAGATCTATTTATATACAAATAATTACCTTTAAATGTATTCATATTTATATACAAATATATACGGTGGTGCCTTGCAATTCGACGTCCCGCAGTTTGTCGGTCTCGCAATTCGACAATTGAACTTCGCATGGTTGGCGCATGCGCCTGCATGGAATTGTGTGATGTCATTTGCTATTTGGGATTGCGCATGCGCATGCATGGAATTGTGTGATGTCATTTGCTATTTGTCTGCGGGTTTGCGCATGCACATGCATGGAATTGTGTGATGTCATTTGCTATTTGTCAGGTTCTTTTTACATGCGCATGCATGGAATTGTGTTATGTCATTTGCTATTTGTCAGTTCTTTTTGGGATACCATGGAATCTTGCCCGTGTTGTATGTGTTAATTTTCAATTCTACATTTTTCAGAAAGTAAAACCGTGTTGTTTGTGTTAATTTTCAATTCCACATTTTTCAGAAAGTAAAAATATTGTTTGTGTTAATTTTCAATTCTACATTATTCAGAAAGTAAAAAATTTGGGTTTGTGTTAATTTTCAAATATATAATTTTCAGAAAGTAAAAAATTTGTAATAATAATTATTTTTTTGAGTGAAATGTAAGGATGGGTTCAAAGAGAACTGACCTTTTTTTGAGTGAAATGTAAGGATGGGTTCAAAGAGAACTGACCAGAGATTATTATTATTTTTTGAATGAAATGTAAGGATGGGTTCAAAGAGAACTGACCAGAGGGAATAATTGCAAAAAGAGGAACACTTGATTTGAGCAAAGAGACAAAGAAAAAAATTGTAGATAAAATGCAGAAAGGTAGAACAATTAAAATGTAACTCATATATGGCGTTCCTAGGACAACTGTGGCAATGTTTTGCAACAAAGAGAGAAGATTATAGGTGGTAGTGTGTCTGCTGGAAGACTTCATTCCAACATCTAAGGGCTAATAAATTGTATGTTGTGCATAAAATAATATATTTTGTAATTTAGTGTGTTATACAATAGTAAAACACATATAATAAGTATATTTTGTAATTTAGTGTATTATACAATAGTAAAACACATATAATAAATATTTTGTAATTCAGTGTGTTATACAATAGTAAAACACATATAATAAAGTGCATTTTGTAATTTAGTGTGTTATACAAAATAGTAAAACACATATAATAAAGTAAATATTATTATACAATAGCAAACCACATATAATAAAGTAAATAATATAGTGTATCTATTGTATTGTGTATAAAATAGTGTATTTTGTAATTTAGGATATACAATAGTAAAACACATATAATAAAGTAAATAATATAGTGTATCTCTCTCACCTCACGTGTTAGGGGAGTGGAAAAAGACGAATAAAATTAATCTATTTTCCATAAGTCTTATATGGGATATTGTCCCGCAAGTCGACAATTTCTCAATTCGCCATTACTTCGGCGACGGATTAGTGTCGAATTGCGAGTTCGGCGACGGATTAGTGATGAATTGCGAGGCACCACTGTATATATATATTAGAATATTAACATCATTGCTTTGGTGACAGATTACTGTCAAATTGCGAGGCACCACTGTATTACATTGGCGAGGATTAGTGTCGAATTGCGAGGCACTACTGTATTCATAAAGCAGGAATTTATTTCCTATAAATGTAATGGTAAAAACAGAGCTTATATTCTTAACAATGAAATCTTATCATAGTAATATTAAAGTCAATAAAGCAATAGTTTATGTTTAAACAATGTTTTATCTAAAGAAGTAAAAACATATTCTTTAAAATCAAGAAAATTATTATAATGAATTTATTTGTTATATAAATGTAAAAAAATTTTTTCATCATTATCAATAACAGATGAATATGAGAGCTTAATTTACAGATGAACCATTGCCTTAGGCATAATCTGGAAATAAAAGTTTTTACATAACATTTCAAACCATTGTGGCCAGAAGGCATGATATTTCCATTTTCCTGTCTGCCATCTTGATTTTTCTCATTTTGTAGCAGACAACATTGTGTCTGCTATGAATCTAGTTATATTGTATTGTATAATTATAAATGTGGTTTAAATATCATATTTATGAATATTTCATTTTATTATGAAATTTGTGTGTGTTAGTTATAAATTTCATGGGGTATACATCTGTAAGTACAAAAGCATCATAGAAACTTAAATCAACAAAATTTTCATTAGTTAACAATATTTTTATTTAATCTATTATTTTTGTCAAAAAATATCTTTAGTAGCTAATAAAATTTGTGATTTATTATTCATAAAATTTATTTAAATACTTTTAAAAATAAAATCAAATGTTAATTGATTTTGAAAATTTGTTTTTAATTTTATAGGAAGCTGACAATACAATGAAAATACAATCATTAACAATTGGTCAGCTCTTTGTTGATTTTGAGTTCCCACCAAAAACAAGTTCTCTCTTTTATAATAATCCTTTAATAGATGGCAAAGTAACATGGATGAGACCACATGTAAGTTAATATTTAATTTTTATTTTCCCATAAATGAATGCCTATATATAATTGTGAATGATTTTGGCCAAATTTGATGATTTTTTTTTCATGATTTGTGAACAATTTGCAGAAATTTTGTTGAGTAAATATTGTATTATAGGAATATCTTGCATAGTGCAGGATTCACAATAGTGCAGTGTATAATTTGTGCCTGAGGATTTTAGTATGGCATAGTTCACTATAATGTAGTAATGTTTATTACTACTTGCCTTTTCTTCAAAAATCCTAAAAATTTTATCTTAAAAATTTATAAATACAAAATATTGTATATTATAAAATTATCTGAAAGACATTAGGTTACAATGATGCCACATCTCTTGTTTTTGGCATTTAATTACTATTATTATTTTTATCATATATAAATTTAAAATTTTACTGTTGCTTTATTATTTAACTATTAAAAGTTATTTATGATCATATTTCTTGCTTTTACAGCTATTTTTAAAGCATTCTATTTTCCATTATTAAGTCAATACTAATTATTTTCTATGTAAAAAATTTCTTTTAGAAATGAACAGCCATTTTTATCCATTGAATACATTCCCAATCCATGCAGATTCAATTAGTATAGGGATTTTTTTAACTGCATTAGCCACACTTGCAAGATATTCCTATATATGTGTATGAATGCAATTATTTCGCATAAGTGATTTGAAATATGTTGAAATACTTTTTGTGTGTCAGTATTCCATTATATTTTAAGAATTAGTTTGTTGATTTTAACCAAATTTAGTATGGTTTATTATTATGTGAGCTGTTATTAACAAAGTATTTTCAGCCAAATCATGAACTAGAAACAAGTCACATTTTAATGTAATAGCTTAAAAATTTTTTTTAAATATACAGGGTGGTAAAAGAAATGTAATACCATTTGTTTGTTCATTACACACGTAATATTATAGATGGAATGTTGAAAACTCATATTTGTGTACTTTGGTTTATGGAAAATCCAGTAGATGTCACGAGAAGTTAGTATCGAATAATTTCTTGGCGCCAAACAGCAGTTTTCAAGATGGCGCATAAGAGCAGATTGAGAGTTGAACAGAAGGTGAAAGTTGTAATGTTTTTTATAGAAACGAGGAGTTTTGTAGCGACACAAAGACGTTTTCGTGCACACTTTCGTACAAAATGGGCTCCATGTAAACAGACTATTCAGAGATTGTATTGTTAATTTGAAACAACTGGCTCTGTTGTGGAGAAGAATTGACGGTGCAGACCAAGTGTACGCACCCCTGAAAACATTTAAGCAGTTCGCATTGCTTTGACATGAAGTCCTAGCAAATCAACAAGGAGCCCGCCCACACATTGCAAATGTTGTTCTTGATTACCTGTATGACATGTTTGATGTGCGGGTAATGTCACATCAGTTTCCTGAGCATCGCCAAGGTGAGAGACAGTGGCCCTCGCATAGCCCTGACATCAATCCATGTGATTTCGTCAGTTTCCTGAGCGTCGCCAAGGTGAGAGACAGTGGCCCTCGCATAGCCCTGACATCAATCCATGTGATTTCTTCTTGTGGGGCTACTTTATCTTTCAAGTCTTTACAAGGAAGCCTGCAAGTGCAGCTCAACTCAGGGCTCTCATCATGCAGTTGTGCCGTCTAATTTCGGAAGACTTTTGCAGTAAGGTTGTGACAAATGTAAAGGTTCACTTGCAAGAGGTTGCGAAACAAAATGGTGATCACATTGAACACATACTACATTGAACTAAATTTCCATGCTCATACAATTAATTCTGCACTAATTTTGTAATATTTTGATGATAAATACATGTGTAATGAACAAAACAAATGGTATGACATTTCGTG